>JARYGA010037679.1:0-36825 GCA_030545235.1 Helianthus tuberosus | reverse complement strand
TCTCGCTTTTCTTTGAAACCCGACGGCTGCCCTCTTCTTATTCGAAGTTAGATCCTTTTGGTTTGATCGTCCTTGTTCGGTTAGTGGTTCTTAACTGTAACGTTAATATTTGTACGATGTGATTCACATGTGATATTAATGGTGTGAAAGTCATATGTGGTTAATTACTTGTGTTAATGTGTAGGATGATTATACGATTATATGAATTGGTAATAGTTATTATTGATTGAATAAATGGTATGCGTATTTTGTAAACTGATATCGATGTATGCATGTGGTCATTTCTCTTGTTTTGATGTGTGCCTCTCAAATTGATCAATGATGACAAGCAAGACTGATCCATGTAATAATTGTTCGAACCCACTAGGTTATTTTTAGTCCTATCAAATTAGTCCACTAAACTCACAAACTTCAAGTAACCGATTTTGATATATCTATGGTCTTTAAAGGTCCACTAATATTGAAGGTACATGATCTAATGAGTGGATAGCCTTGACTAAATATGGCGGCCCATGTGCTGATCTAATCAACTAATATAAACATTTTTGATAAGGATGTCAGTAATGATATTACGTATATTAAATGAATTAGATGAGGTAGGGTTGTTGAATTTGGATAGGGTCATGCTTGCAAATGCGAATATATGATAGTCAACCACTGAAAGGATTGGGTGTTTATGTTTTAAGAATTGTTTTGATGTCCGATTAGCGATTTTGATTTTGCATGATGATACTGTTTACATGTCACATGGGTGTTGATTAGGATTGTATTTATGATAGAGAAGATTTGATCGATTATTATTTAGTATGAAAACTGTTAGTTATGATTGATAAATGGAAACAATATAATTGAATGCATGATTTAAGGAAATTCACAACTGATCGCACAAGTGTCAAACGCACAAGTTGTCCGGATCGCACAAGATGGACTGGACCGCACAAGATTTATTTAAATTGTTTCGTTTGTTTGGGCCGTATACATGTTAGACTATTTATGTTATTTGGGCCGGGTTTGTTTTCCAATCGCACAACCCATTGTGGATCGCACAAGTCATGCTGATCGCACAAGGGGTTGGGCCGACTGTTATTGAGCCCAATCTTTTAATCGCACAAGTTGGATACGTTATGACTGTTAATGTGTTAACATGAATTATGTGTTTGCCATGATCAATACGTGTTCACAACCTGTTAGACTATGTGTAATCATACGCGCTTTACTTGAACCTAGACCTGACTTGTATGGTAACCATGTTAGGACGTGGTTGACCACATATAGCTCAAGTAACCTTTCTGTGTATCTGCCGAGCAAACCAAGGTGAGTTCACACTAGCCAAGGCATGGGATTCCCAGGGGTTGGGAATGGGATTGAATAACTACTCTTACAACTATTACTATTAAACAAATTATTACTGTCCTCGGTTGAAGGGCACGTACGTAAAACCTACGTACAGTTATACTTACTACTGTCCTCGGATTGAAGGGCACGTACGTAAAGCCTACGTACACGATCTTAAGACCATCACCTCTATCAAAGGAAGTCCCTCAATTATCGACTTAATCGCCGAGGCCTAGGGAGAGCGGGTCATTAGTTAATAGTGCTATTAGGTTTAACAAACCTCACACCGTGCCAGTCGGACGGGCGTGTACAAATGGACTATGGGCAAAGGGTCAATGCTGATAGACATTGACTTAGGGCACCTCTTACATTTTCATAGCAGTCGATACGCGTGGTCTTGTAACACATGGGAAGCCCCCACTAATCATCGCACACATGCCTGGACTAGCAGCGATAAGGATTAATACGATACATGGTTTACAAAACAAACATACGATTTACGAAATGAATACTTTAACTAAACAACCAACTGTGAACTCGCTCAACTTTGTTATTGATTCGTTGCTACATGCCTTGCAGCTCATTTGGTACCCATGGAGCTTGCACAGGGAGGAACGGTCGTTGTGGGACATGGCGATGTGTGCCATGCTTTAAACATTACTTTATTTCATATTTAATACTTGCTATGGGTTTTACAAATTATGCTTCCGCTAAACACTTAACTATGCTTTGGTTTTTGAACACCTTTCATATTGGTTGGTTGAATTATGTTTACTTACATGCATGTTCAATATGATTGGTGGCTTGGTCCTGGTCAGTCACGCCTCCAAGCGGTGATACTCCGCGTGTGGATTTTGGGGGTGTGACAGATTGGTATCAGAGCCAATGGTTATAGTGAACTTGGTTTTAATAAGGGAAAAAGTTTTTTGTTAAAACCAGACTATAACCTGTACAGTGCTCAACGATCCACAACGACGCTTCACTCCACGTGCAAGGCTCAACACTATAAGTGATATGATTTATGTTTATATTGCCTACTTGCTAGTTACATAGAACATTGCTCATGGTATGCTTAGTTAGTATAACAACTGTTGCCTGAACCCTGTGTGCTTACTCTTCTGTCACTCCACGTTTACACACATTCGAAACACCTTTCCCGTTTGTGTTTCCTTCGATGTGAAGATCATGAGGGAACGTGTGAACCTAACTCAAGCCAGCTGACGGCTCTTATCAACGAACAAGTTACGGCAGCACTCGCAGTCGCTCAGGCAGGAGGTATAACCTGCTGTACCGAACCTATCCTAGGATGTTAGATCCTACTCTCATGACCCAACTCTCACGCTTAACCCTGTCTCTTCTTCCTCGCACAACAAGGTCAGAACGCTCAGCCACCTGTATGCACATTCAATATGTTCATGGACTGTCGTCCTAGTACTTTCAGTGGCACTGAAGGGGCCGTTGGACTCCTCCATTTGTTTGAGAAGCACGAGTCAGTCTTCGAAATGTGTGAATGCTCCAAGGCTCGTGGGGTGAAATATGCCACTGATACTCTCGAACGCACTGCGCTAACTTGGTGGAACGCGCAAGTTCAGATGCCGGGGTTGGCGGCTGCTAATGCCACCCCATAGAATGATTTTAGGGAACTGATCAAACGTGAATACTGTAGTCGTGATGACATCCACAAGCTGGAAGTGGAGTTCTTTAACCTGAAGGTGACGGGGTCAGAGATAGAAGCATACACGAAACGATCCAACGAAACTGGCAGTGTTGTGTCCAACTATGGTGGATCCTCCCATCAAACGCATCGAACTATACCTTAAGGGCTTAGTGCCAGAGATATAGAGTCTGGTGACCGCGGCTATTCTGAACACTATCCAGCAAGTAACTCGACTTGCCCATCGTCTCACAGATCAGGCGTTAGAACAGAACAAACTGCCGAAGCGTATTAATGCTGCTACTACTACTTCGGATGCTCCCAGTGACAACAAACGCAAGTGGAATGGAAATTCGAGCAAGGGTCTCACTTCGGTTCATTCTCAGTCGCAGCACAGGAGCCCCAGTCAGCAGTCTTTTGGTAATCGAAGTCAGGGTGGATACCGGGGAAACCACCCTAAGTGCAATCGATGTAATTTGCACCACAGCGGGCAATGCAACAGAGATCGTTGTCAGAGATGCAACAAGCTTGGTCATGGAGCCAAAGATTTTAGAATCTCACGTCCTGCAAACCAGAACCGACAACAGCAGCCACAAGCTCCACAGAATCAGCAGCAACAACAGGGTAACAAGGGATGCTATCAGTGTGGTGCTTAAGGTCACTTCAAGAGACACTGCCCACAGTTGAACCAGAACCAGAATCGGAACCCCAACCAAGGAAACGGGAACAATAATGGAGGCAACAGCGGGGGTAATGACGACGGCAATGGTGCCAGGGGTCGAGTGTTCGTGATTGGTCAGGGTGATGCTAGGAATGACCCCAACGTATGCTGGTTTTGACATCGTTATTGGTAATGAACCTCTCATGATTCGTGGCAACAAGAGGGGTGCTGATGAGAGCATCATCTCTTTCCTTAAGGCCCAGAAGTGTTTGAGAAAGGGCCACACTGCTATTCTGGCTCTCGTTACGGACACCTCGAAGAAAGAGAAGAAGATAGAAGATTTTCCGATTGTACGCGACTATCCTGAGGTATTCCCTGAGGAATTACCTCGCCTTCCGCCTCATCGTCAAGTCGAGTTTCAAATCGAGCTAGCTCCTGGAGCAGTACCTATAGCTCGTGCACCTTATCGCTTAGCTCCATCAGAGTTGGAAGAACTCTCTATGCAACTACAAGAACTCTTGGACAAGGGATTTATTCGTCCTAGCTCTTCGCCCTGGGGAGCTCCAGTGCTATTCGTAAAGAAGAAAGACGGTGCCTTCAGAATGTGCATCGACTACCGTGAACTCAACAAGGTGACCGTGAAGAATCGTTATCCTCTTCCACGCATCGACGACCCATTCGACCAGCTGCAAGGGTCGAGCTTTTACTCCAAGATTGATTTGAGACCAGGATATCACCAGCTGAGAGTCCGAGAAGAGGACGTCTCCAAAACAGCCTTTAGAACTCGTTATGGACACTTCGAGTTTTTTTTTTGGTCATGCCTTTTGGGCTGACAAACGCACCTGCGGTCTTCATGGACTTGATGAATCGAGTGTGCAAGCCTTACCTGGACAAGTTCGTCATAGTTTTCATCGACGACATCCTGATCTATTCGAAGAGTCAGGAGGAACACGAGCAGCATCTACGACTCATTTTGGAACTCCTTCGAGCAGAACAGCTGTACGCCAAGTTCTCAAAATGCGACTTCTGGCTTTGTGAAGTCCATTTCTTAGGCCATGTGGTAAACAAGGATGGGATTCACGTTGATCCATCCAAGGTAGACTCGATTAAGAACTGACCTGCACCTCGCACGCCAACGGAAATTCGCCAATTCTTGGGCTTGGCAGGTTACTACAGGAGGTTCATTAAGGATTTTTCCAAGATTGCACAGCCTCTCACCTCACTAATGCAGAAAGGCGTTGTTTATCGATGGGTAAATGCACAGGAATTAGCATTTCAGCACTTAAAGGATAGACTTTGCAGTGCACCTATCCTTTCATTGCCAGAGGGCACAGACGACTTTGTGGTTTACTGCGACGCGTCAATTCAGGGTCTTGGTTGCGTACTAATGCAACGAGATAAGGTTATAGCTTACGCCTCACGCCAACTCAAAGTTCATGAAAAGAACTACACTACACACGATCTGGAGCTGGGAGCGTTTGTTTTTGCACTTAAGATATGGAGACACTACCTGTATGGTACCAAATGTGCTATCTACACCGACCACAGGAGCCTCGAACATATCTTCAAACAGAAGGAACTGAATATGCGACAACGACGATGGGTCGAACTGCTGAATGACTACGAATGCTCGATCAGGTACCACCCAGGCAAAGCCAATGTTGTGGCTGACGCCCTCAGTTGAAAGGACACTGCGCCTAAGCGCGTACGAGCTTTACACCTCACTATACAGTCTAGTCATCCTTCGCAAATACGAGACGCTCAGATAGAAGCATTGAAACCAGAAAACGTCAGGGCTGAAGCCCTACGTGGCTCAAGGCAACGATTAGAACGAAAGGAAGACGGTGCTTACTACGGTGCTTAAGGAAGTTGTCTCGAGGCACGGAGTGCCCACCTCTATTATCTCGGATCGTGATGCACGCTTTACTTCAGAACTATGGCAAGCAATGCACAAGTCTTTTGGCTCACATTTAGATATGAGCACAGCTTATCACCCACAAACGGATGGGCAGTCTGAACGCACCATCCAGACCCTCGAGGACATGCTTAGGGCATGTGTAATTGACTTTGGCAAAGGCTGGGAAAAGCATCTGCCACTTGTGGAATTTTCGTACAATAACAGCTACCACACCAGCATTAAAGCTGCTCCGTTCGAGGCATTGTACGGGCGTAAATGCCGGTCACCTCTTTGTTGGGCAGAGGTGGGGGATAGTCAGATCACTGGCCGAGAACTTGCGGTAGACACAACAGAACGAATTGCTCAGATACGACAACGCATGGCGGTAGCTCATGACCGTCAGAAAGCCTACGCAAACAAGCGCCGGAAACTACTCGAGTTCCAAGTTAGGGATCGAGTGCTACTCAAAGTTTCACCCTGGAAGGGTGTGGTTCATTTTGGCAAACGGGGCAAACTCAATCCGCGATACGTCAGACCATTGAAATCATTGAGAAATAGGTAGGGTGGCCTACAAACTAAACCTACCAACAAAACTCAGTGCAGTTCACAACGTTTTTCACGTGTCGAATCTGAAGAAGTGTCTGTCAGATGAGACCCTCATAGTTCCTTTGAAGGAGCTCACTATCGACGATCAGTTGCGATTCGTCGAGGAACCAGTTGAAATCACGGACAGGGACGTTAAGGTCCTCAAGCACACCAGAATACCTCTTGTTCGAGTTTGTTGGAACTCCGGTCATGACCCAGAGTTCACCTGGGAATGAGAAGATCAAATGAAACTCAAGTATCCCCAGTTATTCGGAAACAGTGCAACCACTACTGAGGCTGAAGCTACTACAGAATTTCGGGACGAAATTCCAAATGAACGGGGGGATGATGTAACACCCCAGGAAAAACCATGAAACAACACAACACAACTAGCTTCCTCAGTAACCGCATACTAAATTTCGAGACGAAATTTCTTTCAAGTTGGGGATAATGTGACAACCCGAGTTTTCAAGGTCTCTATTCCACTTAATACTGGTTCACAAAGTGTTTTTTTTTTATATTTATGTGTGGTGTGCATTATAAGTGGGTATATTATATATATTTTGTATTGATAACGTGTTTGGTATATTTAACATAGAACAAAAATGGAACTTTCGCCAAACACCCACACCCGAATTATGTTCATACATGTTCTGTGCATTTATATATATTAAAGGGTAATGTGGATTGAGTGTGTAATACTTGCCAAACATCCAAAATATCTACTACCCGAAATCACCCATTCCCAACGAGACAAAATGGTGATCAGCAAAAACTAGAATGGGCCTTGGCCCATTGACGAAATGTTTTAGTTTGTTTATAACCCTTATGCGATAACTGTTACTCGACAAACCCTAATCACATCGCCTCTCCCTCTCTCGCTTTTCTTTGAAACCCAACGGCTGCCCTCTTCTTATTCGAAGTTAGATCCTTTTGGTTTGATCGTCCTTGTTCGGTTAGTGGTTCTTAACTGTAACGTTAATATTTGTACGATGTGATTCACATGTGATATTAAAGGTGTGAAAGTTATATGTGGTTAATTACTTGTGTTAATGTGTAGGATGATTATACGATTATATGAATTGGTAATAGTTATTATTGATTTAATAAATGGTATGCGTATTTTGTAAACTGATATCGATGTATGCATGTGGTCATTATGGATTCTCTTGTTTTGATGTGTGCCTCTCAAATTGATCAATGATGACAAGCAAGACTGATCCATGTAATAATTGTTCGAACCCACTAGGTTATTTTTGGTCCTATCAAATTAGTCCACTAAACTCACAAACTTCAAGTAACCGATTTTGATATATCTATGGTCTTTAAAGGTCCACTAATATTGAAGGTACACGATCTAATGAGTGGGTAGCCTTGACTAAATATGGCGGCCCATGTGCTGATCTAATCAACTAATATAAACATTTTTTATAAGGATGTCAGTAATGATATTACGTATATTAAATGAATTAGATGAGGTAGGGTTGTTGAATTTGGATAGGGTCATGCTTGCAAATGCGAATATATGATAGTCAACCACTGAAAGGATTGTGTGTTTATGTTTTAAGAATTGTTTTGATGTCGTATTAGTGATTTTGATTTTGCATGATGATACTGTTTACATGTCACATGGGTGTTGATTAGGATTGTATTTATGATAGAGAAGATTTGATCGATTATTATTTAGTATGAAAACTGTTAGTTATGATTGATAAATGGAAACAATATAATTGAATGCATGATTTAAGGAAATTCACAACTGATCGCACAAGTGTCAAACGCACAAGTTGTCCGGATCGCACAAGACGTATTGGACCGCACAAGATTTATTTAAATTGTTTCGTTTGTTTGGGCCGTATACATGTTAGACTATTTATGTTATTTGGGCCGGGTTAGTTTTCCAATCGCACAACCCATTGTGGATCGCACAAGTCATGTTGATCGCACAAGGGGTTGGGCCGACTGTTATTGAGCCCAATCTTTTAATCGCACAAGTTGGATACGTTATGACTGTTAATGTGTTAACATGAATTATGTGTTTGCCATGATCAATACGTGTTCATAACCTGTTAGACTATGTGTAATCATACGTGCTTTACTTGAACCTAGACCTAACTTGTATGGTAACCATGTTAGGACGTGGTTGACCACATATAGCTCAAGTAACCTTTCTGTGTATCTGTCGATGGGATTCCCAGGAGTTGGGAATGGGATTGAATAACTACTCGTACAACTATTACTATTAAACAAATTATTACTGTCCTCGGTTGAAGGGCACGTACGTAAAACCTACGTACAGTTATACTTACTACTGTCCTCGGATTGAAGGGCACGTACGTAAAGCCTACGTACACGATCTTAAGACCATCACCTCTATCAAAGGAAGTCCCTCAATTATCGACTTAATCACCGAGGCCTAGGGCGAGCGGGTCATTAGTTAATAGCACTATTAGGTTTAACAAACCTCACACCGTGCTAGTCGGACGGGCGTGTACTAATGGACTATGGGCAAAGGGTCAATGCTGATAGACATTGACTTAGGGCACCTCTTACATTTTCGTAGCTGTCGATACACGTGGTCTTGTAACACATGGGAAGCCCCCACTAATCATCGCACACATGCCTGGACTGGCAGCGATAAGGATTAATACGATACATGGTTTACAAAACGAACATACGATTTACGAAATGAATACTTTAACCAAACAACCAACTGTGAACTCGCTCAACTTTGTTGTTGATTCGTTGCTACATGCCTTGCAGGTCATTAGGTACCCATGGAGGTTGCACAGGGAGGAACGGTCGTTGTGGGACATGGCGATGTGTGCCATGCTTTAAACATTACTTTATTTCATATTTAATACTTGCTATGGGTTTTACAAATTATGCTTCCACTAAACACTTAACTATGCTTTGGTTTTTGAACACCTTTCATATTGGTTGGTTGAATTATGTTTACTTACATGCATTTTCAATATGATTGGTGGCTTGATCCTGGCCAGTCACGCCTCCAAGCGGTGGTACTCCGCGTGTGGATTTTGGGGGTGTGACATCTGGTGGCAAGAAAAGCTGCTTCTAGGAGGTTGTCAAGTGTTTTCGCTGGACGATTCCATTCTTGGGTGGTTGGTTTGGCCCTTGTTCCTGTAACTCGAATCCTAGCCCAGTATATCCCATTTTAATTTTACACCATTGTGAACCTTACGCTTTTTTTACTCTCAAATCGAGTTTCTCGGCATTGGAAAACCTTCGTAAACTAAATCACACGTGTATATGTTGACATTTCAGAGTTATACAGTTAAGAAAATCAAGGGAAATGGTGATATATATGCGGATTAGACACCAAAAAAAATCACTCAACAAATGGCTACAATTTAAGGAATGTGTTTAGTGACGGCATCAGATTCCTAATTAATGGAGAAAGGTCTGGTGGAAAGAAAAGCTGCTTCTAGGTGGTTGTCAAGTGTTTTCGCTCGACGAATCCATTCTTGGGTGGTTGGTTTGGCCCTTGTTCCTGTAACTTGAATCCTAGCCCGGTATATACCATTTTAATTTTACACCATTGTGAACCTTACGCTTTTTTTACTCTCTGATCGATTTTCTCGGTATAGGAAAACCTTCGTAAACTAAATCACACGTGTATATGTTGACATTTAAAAGTTATACAGTTAAGAAAATCAAGGGAAATGGTGATATATATGCGGATTAGACACCAAAAAAAAAACTCAACAAAGGGCTACAATTTAAGGAATGTGTTTAGTAACGGCATCAGATTCCTAATTGATGGAGAAAGGTCTGGTGGCAAGAAAAGCTGCTTCTAGGAGGTTGTCAAGTGTTTTCACTTGACGATTCCATTCTTGGGTGGTTGGTTTGGCCCTTATTCCTGTAACTCGAATCCTAGCCCGGTATATCCCATTTTAATTTTACACCATTGTGAACCTTACGCCTTTTTTACTCTCTGATCAAGGTTCTCGGCATTGAAAAATCTTCTGAAACTAAATCACACGTGTATATGTTGACATTTAAGAGATATACAATCAAGAATATCAAGGGCAATGGTGATATATATGCGGATTAGACACCAAAAAAAACACTCAACAAATGGCTATAATTTAAGGAATGTGTTTAGTGATGGCATCAGATTCCTAATTTATGGAGAAAGCTCTGGTGGCAAGAAAAGCTGCTTCTAGGAGGTTGTCAAGTGTTTTCGCTCGACGATTCCATTCTTGGTGGTTGGTTTGACCCTTTTTCCTGTAACTCGAATCCTAGCCCGGTATATCCCATTTTAATTTTACACCATTGTGAACCTTACGCCTTGTTTACTCTTTGATCGAGGTTCTCGGCATTGAAAAATCTTCGTAAACTAAATCACACGTGTATGTGTTGACATTTAAGAGATATACAGTAAAGAAAATCAAGGGCAATGGTGATATATATTAGGATTAGACACCAAAAAAAAAAACACTCAACAAATGGCTACAATTTAAGGTATGTTTTAGTGACGGCATCAGATTCCTAATTAATGGAGAAAGGTCTGGTGGTAAGAAAAGCTGCTTCTAGGAGGTTGTCAAGTGTTTTCACTTGACGATTCCATTCTTGTGTGGTTGGTTTGGCCCTTATTCCTGTAACTCGAATCCTAGCCCGGTATATCCCATTTTAATTTTACACCATTGTTAACCTTACGCCTTTTTTACTCTCTGATCGAGGTTCTCGGAATTGAAAAATCTTCTTAAACTAAATCACACGTGTATATGTTGGCATTTAAGAGATATACAATCAAGAATATCAAGGTCAATGGTGATATATATGCGGATTAGACACCAAAAAAATCACTCAACAAATGGCTACAATTTAAGGAATGTGTTTAGTGACGGCATCAGATTCCTAATTAATGGAGAAAGGTCTGGTGGAAAGAAAAGCTGCTTCTAGGTGGTTGTCAAGTGTTTTCGCTCGACGATTAAATTCTTGGGTGGTTGGTTTGGCCCTTGTTCCTGTAACTCGAATCCTAGCCCGGTATATCCCATTTTAATTTTACACCATTGTGAACCTTACGCCTTTTTTACTCTCTGATCGAGTTTCTCGGCATTGGAAAACCTTCGTAAACTAAATCACACGTGTATATGTTGACATTTAAGCGTTATACAGTTAAGAAAATCAAGGGAAATGGTGATATATATGCGGATTAGACACCAAAAAAAACTCAACAAAGGGCTACAATTTAAGGAATGTGTTTAGTGACGGCATCAGATTCCTAATTGATGGAGAAAGGTCTGGTGGCAAGAAAAGCTGCTTCTAGGAGGTTGTCAAGTGTTTTCACTTGACGATTCCATTATTGGGTGGTTGGTTTGGCCCTTATTCCTGTAACTGGAATCCTAGCCCGGTATATCCCATTTTAATTTTACACCATTGTGAACCTTACGCCTTTTTTACTTTCTGATCGAGGTTCTCGGCATTGAAAAATCTTCTTAAACTAAATCACAAGTGTATGTGTTGACATTTAAGAGATATACAGTAAATAAAATCAAGGGCAATGGTGATATATATGCGGATTAGACACCAAAAAAAACACTCAACAAATGGCTATAATTTAAGGTATGTGTTTAGAGATGGCATCAGATTCCTAATTGATGGAGAAAGGTCTGGTGGTAAGAAAAGCTTCTTCTCGGAGGTTGTCAAGTGTTTTCACTTGACGATTCCATTCTTGGGTGGTTGGTTTGGCCCTTATTCCCGTGACTCGAATACTAGCCTGGTATATCCCATTTTAATTTTACACCATTGTGAACCTTACGCCTTTTTTACTCTCTCGTCGAGGTTCTCGGCATTGAAAAATCTTCTTAAACTAAATCACACGTGTATATGTTGGCATTTAAGAGATATACAATCAAGAATATCAAGGGCAATGGTGATATATATGCGGATTAAACACCAAAAAAATCACTCAACAAATGGCTACAGTTTAAAGAATGTGTTTAGTGACGGCATCAGATTCCTAATTGATGGAGAAAGGTCTGGTGGAAAGAAAAGCTGCTTCTAGGTGGTTGTCAAGTGTTTTCACTCGACGATTAAATTCTTGGGTGGTTGGTTTGGCCCTTGTTCCTGTAACTCGAATCCTAGCCCGGTATATCCCATTTTAATTTTACACCATTGTGAACCTTACGCTTTTTTTACTCTCTGATCGAGTTTCTCGGCATTGGAAAACCTTCGTAAACTAAATCACACGTGTATATGTTGACATTTAAAAGTTATACAGTTAAGAAAATCAAGGGAAATGGTGATATATATGCGGATTAGACACCAAAAAAAAAAACTCAACAAAGGGCTACAATTTAAGGAATGTGTTTAGTAACGGCATCAGATTCCTAATTGATGGAGAAAGGTCTGGTGGCAAGAAAAGCTGCTTCTAGGAGGTTGTCAAGTGTTTTCACTTGACGATTCCATTCTTGGGTGGTTGGTTTGGCCCTTATTCCTGTAACTCGAATCCTAGCCCGGTATATCCCATTTTAATTTTACACCATTGTGAACCTTACGCCTTTTTTACTCTCTGATCAAGGTTCTCGGCATTGAAAAATCTTCTGAAACTAAATCACACGTGTATATGTTGACATTTAAGAGATATACAATCAAGAATATCAAGGGCAATGGTGATATATATGCGGATTGGACACCAAAAAAAACACTCAACAAATGGCTATAATTTAAGGAATGTGTTTAGTGATGGCATCAGATTCCTAATTTATGGAGAAAGCTCTGGTGGCAAGAAACGCTGCTTCTAGGAGGTTGTCAAGTGTTTTCGCTCGACGATTCTATTCTTGGTGGTTGGTTTGACCCTTTTTCCTGTAACTCGAATCCTAGCCCGGTATATCCCATTTTAATTTTACACCATTGTGAACCTTACGCCTTGTTTACTCTTTGATCGAGGTTCTCGGCATTGAAAAATCTTCGTAAACTAAATCACACGTGTATGTGTTGACATTTAAGAGATATACAGTAAAGAAAATCAAGGGCAATGGTGATATATATTAGGATTAGACACCAAAAAAAAACACTCAACAAATGGCTACAATTTAAGGTATGTTTTAGTGACGGCATCAGATTCCTAATTAATGGATAAAGGTCTGGTGGTAAGAAAAGCTGCTTCTAGGAGGTTGTCAAGTGTTTTCACTTGACGATTCCATTCTTGGGTGGTTGGTTTGGCCCTTATTCCTGTAACTCGAATCCTAGCCCGGTATATCCCATTTTAATTTTACACCATTGTTAACCTTACGCCTTTTTTACTCTCTGATCGAGGTTCTCGGAATTGAAAAATCTTCTTAAACTAAATCACACGTGTATATGTTGGCATTTAAGAGATATACAATCAAGAATATCAAGGGCAATGGTGATATATATGCGGATTAGACACCAAAAAAATCACTCAACAAATGGCTACAATTTAAGGAATGTGTTTAGTGACGGCATCAGATTCCTAATTAATGGAGAAAGGTCTGGTGGAAAGAAAAGCTGCTTCTAGGTGGTTGTCAAGTGTTTTCGCTCGACGATTAAATTCTTGGGTGGTTGGTTTGGCCCTTGTTCCTGTAACTCGAATCCTAGCCCGGTATATCCCATTTTAATTTTACACCATTGTGAACCTTACGCCTTTTTTACTCTCTGATCGAGTTTCTCGGCATTGGAAAACCTTCGTAAACTAAATCACACGTGTATATGTTGACATTTAAGCGTTATACAGTTAAGAAAATCAAGGGAAATGGTGATATATATGCGGATTAGACACCAAAAAAAACTCAACAAAGGGCTACAATTTAAGGAATGTGTTTAGTGACGGCATCAGATTCCTAATTGATGGAGAAAGGTCTGGTGGCAAGAAAAGCTGCTTCTAGGAGGTTTTCAAGTGTTTTCACTTGACGATTCCATTATTGGGTGGTTGGTTTGGCCCTTATTCCTGTAACTGGAATCCTAGCCCGGTATATCCCATTTTAATTTTACACCATTGTGAACCTTACGCCTTTTTTACTTTCTGATCGAGGTTCTCGGCATTGAAAAATCTTCTTAAACTAAATCACAAGTGTATGTGTTGACATTTAAGAGATATACAGTAAATAAAATCAAGGGCAATGGTGATATATATGCGGATTAGACACCAAAAAAACACTCAACAAATGGCTATAATTTAAGGTATGTGTTTAGAGATGGCATCAGATTCCTAATTGATGGAGAAAGGTCTGGTGGTAAGAAAAGCTTCTTCTCGGAGGTTGTCAAGTGTTTTCACTTGACGATTCCATTCTTGGGTGGTTGGTTTGGCCCTTATTCCTGTGACTCGAATACTAGCCTGGTATATCCCATTTTAATTTTACACCATTGTGAACCTTACGCCTTTTTTACTCTCTCGTCGAGGTTCTCGGCATTGAAAAATCTTCTTAAACTAAATCACACGTGTATATGTTGGCATTTAAGAGATATACAATCAAGAATATCAAGGGCAATGGTGATATATATGCGGATTAAACACCAAAAAAATCACTCAACAAATGGCTACAGTTTAAAGAATGTGTTTAGTGACGGCATCAGATTCCTAATTGATGGAGAAAGGTCTGGTGGAAAGAAAAGCTGCTTCTAGGTGGTTGTCAAGTGTTTTCACTCGACGATTAAATTCTTGGGTGGTTGGTTTGGCCCTTGTTCCTGTAACTCGAATCCTAGCCCGGTATATCCCATTTTAATTTTACACCATTGTGAACCTTACGCTTTTTTTACTCTCTGATCGAGTTTCTCGGCATTGGAAAACCTTCGTAAACTAAATCACACGTGTATATGTTGACATTTAAGAGTTATACAGTTAAGAAAATCAAGGGAAATGGTGATATATATGCGGATTAGACACCAAAAAAAAACTCAACAAAGGGCTACAATTTAAGGAGTGTGTTTAGTGACGGCATCAGATTCCTAATTTATTGAGAAAGGTCTGGTGGCAAGAAAAGCTGCTTCTAGGAGGTTGTCAAGTGTTTTCACTTGACGATTCCATTCTTGGGTGGTTGGTTTGGCCCTTATTCCTGTAACTCGAATCCTAGCCCGGTATATCCCATTTTAATTTTACACCATTGTGAACCTTACGCCTTTTTTACTCTCTGATCAAGGTTCTCGGCATTGAAAAATCTTCTTAAACTAAATCACACGTGTATATGTTCACATTTAAGAGATATACAATCAAGAATATCAAGGGCAATGGTGACATATATGCGGATTAGACATCAAAAAAAACACTCAACAAATGGCTATTATTTAAGGAATGTGTTTAGTGATGGCATCAGATTCCTAATTGATGGAGAAAGGTCTGGTGGCAAGAAAAGCTGCGTCTTGGAGGTTGTCAAGTGTTTTCGCTCGACGATTCCATTCTTGGTGGTTGGTTTGGCCCTTTTTCCTGTAACTCGAATCCTAGCCCGGTATATCTCATTTTAATTTTACACCATTGTGAACCTTACGCCTTTTTTACTCTTAGATCGAGGTTCTCGGCATTGAAAAATCTTTGTAAACTAAATCACACGTGTATGTGTTGACATTTAAGAGATATACAGTCAAGAAAATCAAGGGCAATGGTGATATATATGAGGATTAGACACCAAAAAAAACACTCAACAAATGGCTACAATTTAAGGTATGTGTTTAGTTACGGCATCAGATTCCTAATTAATGGAGAAAGGTCTGGTGGAAAGAAAAGCTGCTTCTAGGTGGTTGTCAAGTGTTTTCGCTCGACGATTCCATTCTTGGGTGGTTGGTTTGGCCCTTGTTCCTGTAACTCGAATCCTAGCCCGGTATATCCCATTTTAATTTTACACCATTGTGTACGTTACGCCTTTTTTACTCTCTGATCGTGGTTCTCGGCATTGAAAAATCTTCGTAAACTAAATCACACTTTTATATGTTGAAATTAAGAGATATACAATCAAGAAAATCAAGGGCAATGGTGATATATATGTGGATTAGACACCAAAAAAAACACTCAACAAATGGCTACCAATTATGGAATGTGTTTAGTGACGGCATCAGATTCCTAATTAATGGAGAAAGGTCTGGTGGAAAGAAAAGCTGCTTCTAGGTGGTTGTCAAGTGTTTTCGCTCGACGATTCCATTCTTGGGTGGTTGGTTTGGCCCTTTTTCCTGTAACTCGAATCCTAGCCGGTATATCCCATTTTAATTTTACACCATTGTGAACCTTACGCCTTTTTTACTCTCTGATCGAGGGTCAGGGCATTGAAAAATCTTCGTAAACTAAATCACACGTTTATATGTTGAAATTAATAGATATAAAATCAAGAAAATCAAGGGCAATGGTGATATATATGTGGATTAGACACCAAAAAAAAACTCAACAAATGGCTACCAATTATGGAATGTGTTTAGTGACGTCATCAGATTCCTAATTGATGGAGAAAGGTCTGGTGGCAAGAAAAGCTGCTTCAAGGAGGTTGTCAAGTGTTTTCGCTGGACGATTCCATTCTTGGGTGGTTGGTTTGGCCCTTGTTCCTGTAACTCGAATCCTAGCCCGGTATATCCCATATTAATTTTACACCATTGTGAACCTTACGCTTTTTTAACTCTCTGATCGAGTTTCTCGGCGTTGGAAAACCTTCGTAAACTAAATCACACGTGTATATGTTGACATTTAAGAGTTATACAGTTAAGAAAATCAAGGGAAATGGTGATATATATGCGGATTAGACACCAAAAAAATACTCAACAAAGGGCTACAATTTTAGGAATGTGTTTAGTGACGGCATCAGATTCCTAATTTATTGAGAAATGTCTGGTGGCAAGAAAAGCTGCTTCTAGGAGGTTGTCAAGTGTTTTCACTTGACGATTCCTTTCTTGGGTGGTTGGTTTGGCCCTTATTCCTGTAACTCGAATCCTAGCCCGGTATATCCCATTTTAATTTTACACCATTGTGAACCTTACGCCTTTTTTACTCTCTGATCGAGGTTCTCGGCATTGAAAAATCTTCTTAAACTAAATCACACGTGTATATGTTGGCATTTAAGAGATATACAATCAAGAATATCAAGGGCAACGGTGATATATATGCGGATTAGACACCAAAAAATCACTCAACAAATGGCTACAATTTAAGGAATGTGTTTAGTGACGGCATCAGATTCCTAATTAATGGAGAAAGGTCTGGTGGAAAGAAAAGCTGCTTCTAGGTGGTTGTCAAGTGTTTTCGCTCGACGATTAAATTCTTGGGTGGTTGGTTTGGCCCTTGTTCCTGTAACTCGAATCCTAGCCCGGTATATCCCATTTTAATTTTACACCATTGTGAACCTTACGCCTTTTTTACTCTCTGATCGAGTTTCTCGGCATTGGAAAACCTTCGTAAACTAAATCACACGTGTATATGTTGACATTTAAGCGTTATACAGTTAAGAAAATCAAGGGAAATGGTGATATATATGCGGATTAGACACCAAAAAAAAACTCAACAAAGGGCTACAATTTAAGGAATGTGTTTAGTGACGGCATCAGATTCCTAATTGATGGAGAAAGGTCTGGTGGCAAGAAAAGCTGCTTCTAGGAGGTTGTCAAGTGTTTTCACTTGACGATTCCATTATTGGGTGGTTGGTTTGGCCCTTATTCCTGTAACTCGAATCCTAGCCCGGTATATCCCATTTTAATTTTACACCATTGTGAACCTTACGCCTTTTTTACTTTCTGATCGACGTTCTCGGCATTGAAAAATCTTCTTAAACTAAATCACACGTGTATGTGTTGACATTTAAGAGATATACAGTAAAGAAAATCAAGGGCAAAGGTGATATATATGCGGATTAGACACCAAAAAAAACACTCAACAAATGGCTATAATTTAAGGTATGTGTTTAGAGATGGCATCAGATTCCTAATTGATGGAGAAAGGTCTGGTGGTAAGAAAAGCTTCTTCTCAGAGGTTGTCAAGTGTTTTCACTTGACGATTCCATTCTTGGGTGGTTGGTTTGGCCCTTATTCCTGTGACTCGAATACTAGCCTGGTATATCCCATTTTAATTTTACACCATTGTGAACCTTACGCCTTTTTTACTCTCTGGTTGAGGTTCTCGGCATTGAAAAATCTTCTTAAACTAAATCACACGTGTATGTGTTGACATTTAAGAGATATACAGTAAAGAAAATCAAGGGCAATGGTGATATATATGCGGATTAGACACCAAAAAAAACACTCAACAAATGGCTATAATTTAAGGTATGTGTTTAGAGATGGCATCAGATTCCTAATTGATGGAGAAAGGTCTGGTGGTAAGAAAAGCTTCTTCTAGGAGGTTGTCAAGTGTTTCGCTCGACGATTCCATTCTTGGGTGGTTGGTTTGGCCCTTGTTCCTGTAACTCGAATCCTAGCCCGGTATATCCCATTTTAATTTTACACCATTGTGAACCTTACGCTTTTTTTACTCTCTGATCGAGTTTCTCGGCATTGAAAAACCTTCGTAAACTAAATCACACGTGTATATGTTGACATTTAAGAGTTATACAGTTAAGAAAATCAAGGGAAATGGTGATATATATGCGGATTAGACACCAAAAAAAAACTCAACAAAGGGCTTCAATTTAAGGAGTGTGTTTAGTGACGGCATCAGATTCCTAATTTATTGAGAAAGGTCTGGTGGCAAGAAAAGCTGCTTCTAGGAGGTTGTCAAGTGTTTTCACTCGACGATTCCATTCTAGGGTTGTTGGTTTGCCCCTTGTTCCTGTAACTCGAATCCTAGCCCGGTATATCCCATTTTAATTTTACACCATTGTGAACCTTACGCCTTTTTTACTCTCTGATCGAGGTTCTCGGCATTGAAAAATCTTCTTAAACTAAATCACACGTGTATATGTTGGCATTTAAGAGATATACAATCAAGAATATCAAGGGCAATGGTGATATATATGCGGATTAGACACCAAAAAAATCACTCAACAAATGGCTACAATTTAAGGAATGTGTTTAGTGACGGCATCAGATTCCTAATTAATGGAGAAAGGTCTGGTGGAAAGAAAAGCTGCTTCTAGGTGGTTGTCAAGTGTTTTCGCTCGACGATTAAATTCTTGGGTGGTTGGTTTGGCCCTTGTTCCTGTAACTCGAATCCTAGCCCGGTATATCCCATTTTAATTTTACACCATTGTGAACCTTACGCCTTTTTTACTCTCTGATCGAGTTTCTCGGCATTGGAAAACCTTCGTAAACTAAATCACACGTGTATATGTTGACATTTAAGCGTTATACAGTTAAGAAAATCAAGGGAAATGGTGATATATATGCGGATTAGACACCAAAAAAAAACTCAACAAAGGGCTACAATTTAAGGAATGTGTTTAGTGACGGCATCAGATTCCTAATTTATTGAGAAAGGTCTGGTGGCAAGAAAAGCTGCTTCTAGGAGGTTGTCAAGTGTTTTCACTCGACGATTCCATTCTAGGGTAGTTGGTTTGGCCCTTGTTCCTGTAACTCGAATCCTAGCCCGGTATATCCCATTTTAATTTTACACCATTGTGAACCTTACGCCTTTTTTACTCTCTGATCAAGGTTCTCGGCAATGAAAAATCTTCTTAAACTAAATCACACGTGTATATGTTGACATTTAAGAGATATACAATCAAGAATATCAAGGGCAATGGTGACATATATGCGGATTAGACATCAAAAAAAACACTCAACAAATGGCTATTATTTAAGGAATGTGTTTAGTGATGGCATCAGATTCCTAATTGATGGAGAAAGGTCTGGTGGCAAGAAAAGCTGCGTCTAGGAGGTTGTCAAGTGTTTTCGCTCGACGATTCCATTCTTGGTGGTTGGTTTGGCCCTTTTTCCTGTAACTCGAATCCTAGCCCGGTATATCTCATTTTAATTTTACACCATTGTGAACCTTACGCCTTTTTTACTTTCTGATCAAGGTTCTCGGCATTGAAAAATCTTATTAAACTAAATCACACGTGTATGTGTTGACATTTAAGAGATATACAGTAAAGAAAATCAAGGGCAATGGTGATATATATGCGGATTAGACACCAAAAAAAACACTCAACAAATGGCTATAATTTAAGGTATGTGTTTAGAGATGGCATCAGATTCCTAATTGATGGAGAAAGTTCTGGTGGTAAGAAAAGCTTCTTCTAGGAGGTTGTCAAGTGTTTCGCTCGACGATTCCATTCTTGGGTGGTTGGTTTGGCCCTTGTTCCTGTAACTCGAATCCTAGCCCGGTATATCCCATTTTAATTTTACACCATTGTGAACCTTACGCTTTTTTTACTCTCTGATCGAGTTTCTCGGCATTGAAAAACCTTCGTAAACTAAATCACACGTGTATATGTTGACATTTAAGAGTTATACAGTTAAGAAAATCAAGGGAAATGGTGATATATATGCGGATTAGACACCAAAAAAAAACTCAACAAAGGGCTACAATTTAAGGAGTGTGTTTAGTGACGGCATCAGATTCCTAATTTATCGAGAAAGGTCTGGTGGCAAGAAAAGCTGCTTCTAGGAGGTTGTCAAGTGTTTTCACTCGACGATTCCATTCTAGGGTTGTTGGTTTGGCCCTTGTTCCTGTAACTCGAATCCTAGCCCGGTATATCCCATTTTAATTTTACACCATTGTGAACCTTACGCCTTTTTTACTCTCTGATCGAGGTTCTCGGCATTGAAAAATCTTCTTAAACTAAATCACACGTGTATATGTTGGCATTTAAGAGATATACAATCAAGAATATCAAGGGCAATGGTGATATATATGCGGATTAGACACCAAAAAAATCACTCCACAAATGGCTACAATTTAAGGAATGTGTTTAGTGACGGCATCAGATTCCTAATTAATGGAGAAAGGTCTGGTGGAAAGAAAAGCTGCTTCTAGGTGGTTGTCAAGTGTTTTCGCTCGACGATTAAATTCTTGGGTGGTTGGTTTGGCCCTTGTTCCTGTAACTCGAATCCTAGCCCGGTATATCCCATTTTAATTTTACACCATTGTGAACCGTACGCTTTTTTTACTCTCTGGTCGAGTTTCTCGGCATTGAAAAACCTTCGTAAACTTAATCACACGTGTATATGTTGACATTTGAGAGTTATACAGTTAAGAAAATCAAGCGAAATGGTGATATATATGCGGATTAGACACCAAAAAAAAAACTCAACAAAGGGCTACAATTTAAGGAGTGTGTTTAGTGACGGCATCAGATTCCTAATTTATTGAGAAAGGTCTGGTGGCAAGAAAAGCTGCTTCTAGGAGGTTGTCAAGTGTTTTCACTTGACGATTCCATTCTTGGGTGGTTGGTTTGGCCCTTGTTCCTGTAACTCGAATCCTAGCCCGGTATATCCCATTTTAATTTTACACCATTGTGAACCTTACGCCTTTTTTACTCTCTGATCAAGGTTCTCGGCATTGAAAAATCTTCTTAAACTAAATCACACGTGTATATGTTGACATTTAAGAGATATACAATCAAGAATATCAAGGGCAATGGTGACATATATGCGGATTAGACATAAAAAAAACACTCAACAAATGGCTATTATTTAAGGAATGTGTTTAGTGATGGCATCAGATTGCTAATTGATGGAGAAAGGTCTGGTGGCAAGAAAAGCTGCGTCTAGGAGGTTGTCAAGTGTTTTCGCTCGACGATTCCATTCTTGGTGGTTGGTTTGGCCCTTTTTCCTGTAACTCGAATCCTAGCCCGGTATATCTCATTTTAATTTTACACCATTGTGAACCTTACGCCTTTTTTACTCTTAGATCGAGGTTCTCGGCATTGAAAATCTTTGTAAACTAAATCACACGTGTAAGTGTTGACATTTAAGAGATATACAGTCAAGAAAATCAAGGGCAATGGTGATATATATGAGGATTAGACACCAAAAAAAACACTCAACAAATGGCTACAATTTAAGGTATGTGTTTAGTGACGACATCAGATTCCTAATTAATGGAGAAAGGTCTGGTGGAAAGAAAAGCTGCTTCTAGGTGGTTGTCAAGTGTTTTCGCTCGACGATTCCATTCTTGGGTGGTTGGTTTGGCCCTTGTTCCTGTAACTCGAATCCTAGCCCGGTATATCCCATTTTAATTTTACACCATTGTGTACCTTACGCCTTTTTTACTCTCTGATCGTGGTTCTCGGCATTGAAAAATCTTCGTAAACTAAATCACACGTTTATATGTTGAAATTAAGAGATATACAATCAAGAAAATCAAGGGCAATGGTGATATATATGTGGATTAGACACCAAAAAAAACACTCAACAAATGGCTACCAATTATGGAATGTGTTTAGTGACGGCATCAGATTCCTAATTAATGGAGAAAGGTCTGGTGGAAAGAAAAGCTGCTTCTAGGTGGTTGTGAAGTGTTTTCGCTCGACGATTCCATTCTTGGGTGGTTGGTTTGGCCCTTGTTCCTGTAACTCGAATCCTAGCCCGGTATATCCCATTTTAATTTTACACCATTGTGAACCTTACGCCTTTTTTACTCTCATATCGAGGGTCTCGACATTGAAAAATCTTCGTAAACTAAATCACACGTTTATATGTTGAAATTAAGAGATATAAAATCAAGAAAATCAAGGGCAATGGTGATATATATGTGGATTAGACACCAAAAAAAACACTCAACAAATGGCTACCAATTATGGAATGTGTTTAGTGACGGCATCAGATTCCTAATTGATGGAGAAAGGTCTGGTGGCAAGAAAAACTGCTTCAAGGAGGTTGTCAAGTGTTTTCGCTGGACGATTCCATTCTTGGGTGGTTGGTTTGGCCCTTGTTCCTGTAACTCGAATCCTAGCCCGGTATATCCCATTTTAATTTTACACCATTGTGAACCTTACGCTTTTTTAACTCTCTGATCGAGTTTCTCGGCGTTGGAAAACCTTCGTAAACTAAATCACACGTGTATATGTTGACATTTAAGAGTTATACAGTTAAGAAAATCAAGGGAAATGGTGATATATATGCGGATTAGACACCAAAAAAAAACTCAACAAAGGGCTACAATTTAAGGAATGTGTTTAGTGACGGCATCAGATTCCTAATTTATTGAGAAATGTCTGGTGGCAAGAAAAGCTGCTTCTAGGAGGTTGTCAAGTGTTTTCACTTGACGATTCCTTTCTTGGGTGGTTGGTTTGGCCCTTATTCCTGTAACTCGAATCCTAGCCCGGTATATCCCATTTTAATTTTACACCATTGTGAACCTTACGCCTTTTTTACTCTCTGATCGAGGTTCTCGGCATTGAAAAATCTTCTTAAACTAAATCACACGTGTATATGTTGGCATTTAAGAGATATACAATCAAGATTATCAAGGGCAACGGTGATATATATGCGGATTAGACACCAAAAAAATCACTCAACAAATGGCTACAATTTAAGGAATGTGTTTAGTGACGGCATCAGATTCCTAATTAATGGAGAAAGGTCTGGTGGAAAGAAAAGCTGCTTCTAGGTGGTTGTCAAGTGTTTTCGCTCGACGATTAAATTCTTGGGTGGTTGGTTTGGCCCTTGTGCCTGTAACTTGAATCCTAGCCCGGTATATCCCATTTTAATTTTACACCATTGTGAACCTTACGCCTTTTTTACTCTCTGATCGAATTTCTCGGCATTGGAAAACCTTCATAAACTAAATCACACGTGTATATGTTGACATTTAAGCGTTATACAGTTAAGAAAATCAAGGGAAATGGTGATATATATGCGGATTAGACACAAAAAAAAACTCAACAAAGGGCTACAATTTAAGGAATGTGTTTAGTGACGGCATCAGATTCCTAATTGATGGAGAAAGGTCTGGTGGCAAGAAAAGCTGCTTCTAGGAGGTTGTCAAGTGTTTTCACTTGACGATTCCATTCTTGGGTGGTTGGTTTGGCCCTTATTCCTGTAACTCGAATCCTATCCCGGTATATCTCATTTTAATTTTACACCATTGTGAACCTTACGCCTTTTTTACTTTCTGATCAAGGTTCTCAGCATTGAAAAATCTTCTTAAACTAAATCACACGTGTATGTGTTGACATTTAAGAGATATACAGTAAAGAAAATCAAGGGCAATGGTGATATATATGCGGATTAGACACCAAAAAAAACTCTCAACAAATGGCTATAATTTAAGGTATGTGTTTAGAGATGGCATCAGATTCCTAATTGATGGAGAAAGGTCTGGTGGTAAGAAAAGCTTCTTCTAGGAGGTTGTCAAGTGTTTTCACTTGACGATTCCATTCTTGGGTGGTTGGTTTGGCCCTTATTCCTGTAACTCGAATACTAGCCTGGTATATCCCATTTTAATTTTACACCATTGTGAACCTTACGCCTTTTTTACTCTCCGGTCGAGGCTCTCGGCATTGAAAAATCTTCTTAAACTAAATCACACGTGTATATGTTGGTATTTAAGAGATATACAATCAAGAATATCAAGGGCAATGGTGATATATATGTGGATTAGACACCAAAAAAAACACTCAACAAATGGCTACACTTTAAAGAATGTGTTTAGTGACGGCATCAGATTCCTAATTGATGGAGAAAGGTCTGGTGGAAAGAAAAGCTGCTTCTAGGTGGTTGTCAAGTGTTTTCGCTCGACGATTCCATTCTTGGGTGGTTGGTTTGGCCCTTGTTCCTGTAACTCGAATCCTAGCCCGGTATATCCCATTTTAATTTTACACCATTGTGAACCTTACGCCTTTTTTACTCTCTGATCGAGGGTCTCGGCATTGAAAAATCTTCGTAAACTAAATCACACGTTTATATGTTGAAATTAAGAGATATAAAATCAAGAAAATCAAGGGCAATGGTGATATATATGTGGATTAGACACCAAAAAAAACAATCAGCAAATGGCTACCAATTATGGAATGTGTTTAGTGACGGCATCAGATTCCTAATTGATGGAGAAAGGTCTGGTTGCAAGAAAAGCTGCTTAAAGGAGGTTGTCAAGTGTTTTCGCTGGACGATTCTATTCTTGGGTGGTTGGTTTGGCCCTTGTTCCTGTAACTCGAATCCTAGCCCGGTATATCGCATTTTAATTTTACATCATTGTGAACCTTACGCTTTTTTTACTCTCTGATCGAGTTTCTCGGCATTGGAAAACCTTCGTAAACTAAATCAAACGTGTATATGTTGACATTTAAGAGTTATACAGCTAAGAAAATCAAGGGAAATGGTGATATATATGTGGATTAGACGCCAAAAAAAACTCAACAAAGGGCTACAATTTAAGGAATGTGTTTAGTGACGGCATCAGATTCCTAATTTATTGAGAAAGGTCTGGTGGCAAGAAAAGCTGCTTCCAGGAGGTTGTCAAGTGTTTTCACTTGACGATTCCATTCTTGGGTGGTTGGTTTGGCCCTTATTCCTGTAACTCGAATCCTAGCCCGGTATATCCCATTTTAATTTTACACCATTGTGAACCTTACGCCTTTTTTACTCTCTGATCAAGGTTCTCGGCATTGAAAAATCTTCTTAAACTAAATCACACGTGTATATGTTGACATTTAAGAGATATACAATCAAGAATATCAAGGGCAATGGTGACATATATGCGGATTAGACATCAAAAAAAACACTCAACAAATGGCTATTATTTAAGGAATGTGTTTAGTGATGGCATCAGATTCCTAATTGACGGAGAAAGGTCTGGTGGCAAGAAAAGCTGCTTCAAGGAGGTTGTCAAGTGTTTTCGCTCGACGATTCCATTCTTGGTGGTTGGTTTGGCCCTTTTTCCTGTAACTCGAATCCTATCCCGGTATATCTCATTTTAATTTTACACCATTGTGAACCTTACGCCTTTTTTACTCTTAGATCGAGGTTCTCGGGATTGAAAAATCTTTGTAAACTAAATCACACGTGTATGTGTTGACATTTAAAAGATATACAGTAAAGAAAATCAAGGGCAATGGTAATATATATGAGGATTAGACACCAAAAAAAACACTCAACAAATGGCTACAATTTAAGGTATGTGTTTAGTGACGGCATCAGATTCCTAATTAATGGAGAAAGTTCTGGTGGAAAGAAAAACTGCTTCTAGGTGGTTGTCAAGTGTTTTCGCTCGATGATTCCATTCTTGGGTGGTTGGTTTGGCCCTTGTTCCTGTAACTCGAATCCTAGCCCGGTATATCCCATTTTAATTTTACACCATTGTTAACCTTACGCCTTTTTTACTCTCTGATCGTGGTTTTCGGCATTGAAAAATCTTCGTAAACTAAATCACACGTTTATATGTTGAAATTAAGAGATATACAATCAAGAAAATCAAGGACATTGGTGATATATATGTGGATTAGACACAAAAAAAAACACTCAACAAATGGCTACCAATTATGGAATGTGTTTAGTGACGGCATCAGATTCCTAATTAATGGAGAAAGGTCCGGTGGAAAGAAAAGCTGCTTCTAGGTGGTTGTCAAGTGTTTTCGCTCGACGATTCCATTCTTGGGTGGTTGGTTTAGCCCTTGTTCCTGTAACTTGAATCCTAGCCAAGTATATCCCATTTTAATTTTACACCATTGTGAACCTCACGCTTTTTTTACTCTCTGATCGAGTTTCTCGGCATTGGAAAACCTTCGTAAACTAAATCACACATGTATATGTTGACATTTAAGAGTTATACAGTTAAGAAAATCAAGGGAAATGGTGATATATATGCGGATTAGACACCAAAAAAAACTCAACAAAGGGCTACAATTTAAGGAATGTGTTTAGTGACGGCATCAGATTCCTAATTTATTGAGAAAGGTCTGGTGGCAAGAAAAGCTGCTTCTAGGAGGTTGTCAAGTGTTTTCACTTGACGATTCCTTTCTTGGGTGGTTGGTTTGGCCCTTATTCCTGTAACTCAAATCCTAGCCCGGTATATCCCATTTTAATTTTACACCATTGTGAACCTTACGCCTTTTTTACTCTCTGATCAAGGTTCTCGGCATTGAAAAATCTTCTTAAACTAAATCACACGTGTATATGTTGACATTTAAGAGATATACAATCAAGAATATCAACGGCAATGGTGACATATATTCGGATTAGACATAAAAAAACACTCAACAAATGGCTATTATTTAAGGAATGTGTTTAGTGATGGCATCAGATTCCTAATTGATAGAGAAAGGTCTGGTGGCAAGAAAAGCTGCTTCTAGGAGGTTGTCAAGTGTTTTCGCTCGACGATTCCATTCTTGGTGGTTGGTTTGGCCCTTTTTCCTGTAACTCGAATCCTAACCCGGTATATCTCATTTTAATTTTACACCATTGTGAACCTTACGCCTTTTTTACTCTTAGATCGAGGTTCTCGGCATTGAAAAATCTTTGTAAGCTAAATCACACGTGTATGTGTTGACATTTAAGAGATATACAGTCAAGAAAATCAAGGGCAATGGTGATATATATGAGGATTAGACACCAAAAAAAAACACTTAACAAATGGCTACAATTTAAGGTATGTGTTTAGTGACGGCATCAGATTCCTAATTAATGGAGAAAGGTCTGGTGGAAAGAAAAGCTGCTTCTAGGTGGTTGTCAAGTGTTTTCGCTCGACGATTCCATTCTTGGGTGGTTGGTTTGGCCCTTGTTCCTGTAACTCGAATCCTAGCCCGGTATATCCCATTTTAATTTTACACCATTGTGAACCTTACGCTTTTTTTACTCTCTGATCGAGTTTCTCGGCATTGGAAAACCTTCGTAAACAAAATCACACGTGTATATGTTGACATTTAAGAGTTATACAGTTAAGAAAATCAAGGGAAATGGTGATATATATGTGGACTAGACACCAAAAAAAAACTCAACAAAGGGCTACAATTTAAGGAATGTGTGTAGTGACGGCATCAGATTCCTAATTGATGGAGAAAGGTCTGGTGGCAAGAAAAGCTGCTTCTAGGATGTTGTCAAGTGTTTTCACTTGACGATTCCATTCTTGGGTGGTTGGTTTGGCAATTATTCCTGTAACTCGAATCCTAGCCCGGTATATCCCATTTTAATTTTACACCATTGTGAACCTTACGCCTTTTTTACTCTCTGATCAAGGTTCTCGGCATTGAAAAATCTTCTTAAACTAAATCACACGTGTATATGTTGACATTTAAGAGATATACAATAAAGAATATCAAGGGCAATGGTGATATATATGCGGATTAGACACCAAAAAAAACACTCAACAAATGGCTATAATTTAAGGAATGTGTTTAGTGATGGCATCAGATTCCTAATTGATGGAGAAAGTTCTGGTGGCAAGAAAAGCTGCTTCTAGCAGGTTGTCAAGTGTTTTCGCTCGACGATTCCATTCTTGGTGGTTGGTTTGGCCCTTTTTCCTGTAACTCGAATCCTAGCCCGGTATATCCCATTTTAATTTTACACCATTGTGAACCTTACGCCTTGTTTAATCTTTGATCGAGGTTCTCGGCATTGAAAAATCTTCGTAAACTAAATCACACGTGTATGTGTTGACATTTAAGAGATATATAGTCAAGAAAATCAAGGGCAATGGTGAAATATATGAGGATTAGACACCAAAAAAACCACTCAACAAATGGCTCCAATTTAAGGTATGTGTTTAGTGACGGCATCAGATTCCTAATTGATGGAGAAAGGTCTGGTGGTAAGAAAAGCTGCTTCTAGGAGGTTGTCAAGTGTTTTCACTCGAAGATTCCATTCTTGGGTGGTTGGTTTGGCCCTTATTCCTGTAACTCGAATCCTAGCCCGGTATATCTCATTTTAATTTTACACCATTGTGAACCTTACGCCTTTATTACTCTCTGATCGAGGTTCTCGGCATTGGAAACCTTTGTAAACTAAATCACACATGTATATGTTGACATTTAGGAGATATACTGTCAAGAAAATCAAGGGCAATGGTGATATATATGCGGATTAGACACCAAAAAAAAACTCAACAAATGGCTACAATTTAAGGAATGTGTTTAGTGACGGCATCAGATTCCTAATTGATGGAGAAAGGTCTGGTGGCAAGAAAAGCCGCTTCGAGGAGGTTGTCAAGTGTTTTCACTCGACGATTCCATTCTTGGGTGGTTGGTTTGGCCCTTGTTCCTGTAACTCGAATCCTAGCCCGGTATATCCCATTTTAATTTTACAGCATTGTGAACCTTACGCCTTTTTTACTCTCTGATCGAGATTCTCGGCATTGAAAAAACTTCTTAAACTAAATCACACGTGTATATGTTGACATTTAAGAGATATACAGTCAAGAAAATTTAGGGCAATGGTGATATATATGCTGATTAGACACCAAAAAAAACACTAACAAATGGCTATAATTTAAGGAATGTGTTTAGTGACGACATCAGATTCCTAATTGATGGAGAAAGGTCTGGTGGCAAGAAAAGCTGCTTCTAGGATGTTGTCAAGTGTTTTCGCTCGACGATTCCATTCTTGGGTGGTTGGTTTGGCCCTTGTTCCTGTAAGTCGAATCCTAGCCCGGTATATCCCATTTTAATTTTACACCATTGTGAACCTTACGCCTTTTTTACTCTCTGATCGAGGTTCTCGGCATTGAAAAATCTTCGTAAACTAAATCACACGTGTATATGTTGACATTTAAGAGATATACAGTCAAGAAAATCAAGGGCAAGGGTGATATATATGAGGATTAGACACCAAAAAAAACACTCAACAAATGGCTACAATTTAAGGTATGTATTTAGTGACGGCATCAGATTCCTAATTGATGGAGAAATGTCTGGTTGCAAGAAAAGCTACATCTAGGAGGTTGTCAAGTGTTTTCACTCGAAGATTCCATTCTTGGGTGGTTGGTTTGGCCCTTCTTCCTGTAACTCAAATCCTAGCCCGGTATATCCCATTTTAATTTTACACCATTGTGAACCTTACGCCTTGTTTACTCTTTGATCGAGGTTCTCGGCATTGAAAAATCTTCGTAAACTAAATCACACGTGTATGTGTTGACATTTAAGAGATATACAGTCAAGAAAATCAAGGGCAATGGTGAAATATATGAGGATTAGACACCAAAAAAACCACTCAACAAATGGCTCCAATTTAAGGTATGTGTTTAGTGACGGCATCAGATTCCTAATTGATAGAGAAAGGTCTGGTGGTAAGAAAAGCTGCTTCTAGGAGGTTGTCAAGTGTTTTCACTCGACGATTCCATTCTTGGGTGGTTGGTTTGGCCCTTATTACTGTAACTCGAATCCTATCCCGGTATATCTCATTTTAATTTTACACCATTGTGAACCTTACGCCTTTTTTACTCTCTGATCGAGGTTCTCGGCATTGGAAAACCTTCGTAACCTAAATCACACGTGTATATGTTGACATTTAGGAGATATACAGTCAAGAAAATCAAGGGCATTGGTGATATATATGCGGACTAGACACCAAAAAACAACTCAACAAAGGGCTACAATTTAAGGAATGTGTGTAGTGACGGCATCAGATTCCTAATTGATGGAGAAAGGTCTGGTGGCAAGAAAAGCTGCTTCTAGGAGGTTGTCAAGTGTTTTCACTTGACGATTCCATTCTTGGGTGGTTGGTTTGGCCCTTATTCCTGTAACTCGAATCCTAGCCCGGTATATCCCATTTTAATTTTACACCATTGTGAACCTTACGCATTTTTTACTCTCTGATCAAGGTTCTCGGCATTGAAAAATCTTCTTAAACTAAATCACACGTGTATATGTTGACATTTAAGAGATATACAATAAAGAATATCAACGGCAATGGTGATATATATGCGGATTAGACACCAAAAAAAACACTCAACCAATGGCTATAATTTAAGGAATGTGTTTAGTGATGGCATCAGATTCCTAATTGATGGAGAAAGGTCTGGTGGCAAGAAAAGCTGCTTCTAGTAGGTTGTCAAGTGTTTTCGCTCGACGATTCCATTCTTGGTGGTTGGTTTGGCCCTTTTTCCTGTAACTCGAATCCTAGCCCGGTATATCCCATTTTAATTTTACACCATTGTGAACCTTACGCCTTGTTTACTCTTTGATCGAGGTTCTCGGCATTGAAAAATTTTCGCAAACTAAATCACACATGTATGTGTTGACATTTAAGAGATATACAGTCAAGAAAATCAAGGGCAATGGTGAAATATATGAGGATTAGACACCAAAAAAACCACTCAACAAATGGCTCCAATTTAAGGTATGTGTTTAGTGACGGCATCAGATTCCTAATTGATGGAGAAAGGTCTGGTGGTAAGAAAAGCTGCTTCTAGGAGGTTGTCAAGTGTTTTCACTCGACGATTCCATTCTTGGGTGGTTGGTTTGGCCCTTATTCCTGTAACTCGAATCCTAGCCCGGTATATCTCATTTTAATTTTACACCATTGTGAACCTTACGCCTTTTTTACTCTCTGATCTAGGTTCTCGGCATTGGAAAACCTTCGTAACCTAAATCACACATGTATATGTTGACATTTAGGAGATATACAGTCAAGAAAATCAAGGGCAATGGTGATATATATGCGGATTAGACACCAAAAAAAAAACTCAACAAATGGCTACAATTTAAGGAATGTGTTTAGTGACGGCATCAGATTCCTAATTGATGGAGAAAGGTCTGGTGGCAAGAAAAGCCGCTTCGAGGAGGTTGTCAAGTGTTTTCACTCGACGATTCCATTCTTGGGTGGTTGGTTTGGCCCTTATTACTGTAACTCGAATCCTAGCCCGGTATATCTCATTTTAATTTTACACCATTGTGAACCTTACGCCTTTTTTACTCTCTGATCGAGGTTCTCGGCATTGGAAAACCTTCGTAACCTAAATCACACGTGTATATGTTGACATTTAGGAGATATACAGTCAAGAAAATCAAGGGCATTGGTGATATATATGCGGACTAGACACCAAAAAAAAACTCAACAAAGGGCTACAATTTAAGGAATGTGTGTAGTGACGGCATCAGATTCCTAATTGATGGAGAAAGGTCTGGTGGCAAGAAAAGCTGCTTCTAGGAGGTTGTCAAGTGTTTTCACTTGACGATTCCATTCTTGGGTGGTTGGTTTGGCCCTTATTCCTGTAACTCGAATCCTAGCCCGGTATATCCCATTTTAATTTTACACCATTGTGAACCTTACGCCTTTTTTACTCTCTGATCAAGGTTCTCGGCATTGAAAAATCTTCTTAAACTAAATCACACGTGTATATGTTGACATTTAAGAGATATACAATAAAGAATATCAAGGGCAATGGTGATATATATGCGGATTAGACACCAAAAAAAACACTCAACCAATGGCTATAATTTAAGGAATGTGTTTAGTGATGGCATCAGATTCCTAATTGATGGAGAAATGTCTGGTGGCAAGAAAAGCTGCTTCTAGCAGGTTGTCAAGTGTTTTCGCTCGACGATTCCATTCTTGGTGGTTGGTTTGGCCCTTTTTCCTGTAACTCGAATCCTAGCCCGGTATATCCCATTTTAATTTTACACCATTGTGAACCTTACGCCTTGTTTACTCTTTGATCGAGGTTCTCGGCATTGAAAAATCTTCGCAAACTAAATCACACATGTATGTGTTGACATTTAAGAGATATACAGTCAAGAAAATCAAGGGCAATGGTGAAATATATGAGGATTAGACACCAAAAAAACCACTCAACAAATGGCTCCAATTTAAGGTATGTGTTTAGTGACGGCATCAGATTCCTAATTGATGGAGAAAGGTCTGGTGGTAAGAAAAGCTGCTTCTAGGAGGTTGTCAAGTGTTTTCACTCGACGATTCCATTCTTGGGTGGTTGGTTTGGCCCTTATTCCTGTAACTCGAATCCTAGCCCGGTATATCTCATTTTAATTTTACACCATTGTGAACCTTACGCCTTTTTTACTCTCTGATCTAGGTTCTCGGCATTGGAAAACCTTCGGAACCTAAATCACACATGTATATGTTAACATTTAGGAGATATACAGTCAAGAAAATCAAGGGCAATGGTGATATATATGCGGATTAGACACCAAAAAAAAACTCAACAAATGGCTACAATTTAAGGAATGTGTTTAGTGACGGCATCAGATTCCTAATTGATGGAGAAAGGTCTGGTGGCAAGAAAAGCCGCTTCGAGGAGGTTGTCAAGTGTTTTCACTCGACGATTCCATTCTTGGGTGGTTGGTTTGGCCCTTGTTCCTGTAACTCGAATCCTAGCCCGGTATATCCCATTTTAATTTTACAACATTGTGAACCTTACGCCTTCTTTACTCTCTGATCGAGATTCTCGGCATTGAAAAAACTTCTTAAACTAAATCACACGTGTATATGTTGACATTTAAGAGATATACAATCAAGAAAATTTAGGGCAATGGTGATATATATGCGGATTAGACACAAAAAAAAACACTCAACAAATGGCTATAATTTAAGGAGTGTGTTTAGTGACGACATCAGATTCCTAATTGATGGAGAAAGGTCTGGTGGCAAGAAAAGCTGCTTCTAGGATGTTGTCAAGTGTTTTCGCTCGACGATTCCATTCTTGGGTGGTTGGTTTGGCCCTTGTTCCTGTAACTCGAATCCTAGCCCGGTATATCCCATTTTAATTTTACACCATTGTGAACCTTACGCCTTTTTTACTCTCTGATCGTGGTTCTCGGCAATGAAAAATCTTCGTAAACTAAATCACACGTGTATGTGTTGACATTTAAGAGATATACAGTCAAGAAAATCAAGGGCAATGGTGATATATATGAGGATTAGACACCAAAAAAACACTCAACAAATGGCTACAATTGAAGGTATGTGTTTAGTGACGGCATCAGATTCCTAATTGATGGAGAAAGGTCTGGTTGCAAGAAAAGCTGCATCTAGGAGGTTGTCAAGTGTTTTCACTCGAAGATTCCATTCTTGGGTGGTTGGTTTGGCCCTTCTTCCTGTAACTCCAATCCTAGCCCGGTATATCCCATTTTAATTTTACACCATTGTGAACCTTACGCCTTTTTTACTCTCTGATCAAGGTTCTCGGCATTGAAAAATCTTCTTAAACTAAATCACACGTGTATATGTTGACATTTAAGAGATATACAATCAAGAATATCAAGGGCAATGGTGACATATATGCGGATTAGACATAAAAAAAAAACACTCAACAAATGGCTATTATTTAAGGAATGTGTTTAGTGATGGCATCAGATTCCTAATTGATGGAGAAAGGTCTGGTGGCAAGAAAAGCTGCTTCTAGGAGGTTGTCAAGTGTTTTCGCTCGACGATTCCATTCTTGGTGGTTGGTTTGGCCCTTTTTCCTGTAACTCGAATCCTAGCCCGGTATATCTCATTTTAATTTTACACCATTGTGAACCTTACGCCTTTTTTACTCTTAGATCGAGGTTCTCGTCATTGAAAAATCTTTGTAAACTAAATCACCCGTGTATGTGTTGACATTTAAGAGATATACAGTCAAGAAAATCAAGGGCAATGGTGATATATATGAGGATTAGACACCAAAAAAAACACTCAACAAATGGCTACAATTTAAGGTATGTGTTTAGTGACGGCATCAGATTCCTAATTAATGGAGAAAGGTCTGGTGGAAAGAAAAGCTGCTTCTAGATGGTTGTCAAGTGTTTTCGCTCGACTATTCCATTCTTGGGTGGTTGGTTTGGCCCTTGTTCCTATAACTCGAATCCTAGCCCGGTATATCCCATTTTAATTTTACACCATTGTGAACCTTACGCCTTTTTTACTCTCTGATCGAGGGTCTCGGCAATGAAAAATCTTTGTAAACTAAATCACACGTGTATATGTTGAATTTAAGAGATATACAGTCAAGAAAATCAAGGGCAATGGTGATATATATGTGGATTAGACACCAAAAAAAACACTCAACAAATGGCTACAATTTATGGAATGTGTTTAGTGAAGGCATCAGATTCCTAATTGATGGAGAAAGGTCTGGCGGCAAGAAAAACTGCTTCTAGGAGGTTGTCAAGTGTTTTCGCTGCACGATTCCATTCTTGGGTGGTTGGTTTGGCCCTTGTTCCTGTAACTCGAATCCTAGCCCGGTATATCCCATTTTAAATTTACACCGTTGTGAACCTTACGCTTTTTTTACTCTCTGATCGAGTTTCTCGGCATTGGAAAACCATCGTAAACAAAATCACACATGTATATGTTTACATTTAGGAGATATACAGTCAAGAAAATCAAGGGCAATGGTGATATATAAGCGGATTAGACACCAAAAAAAACTCAACAAATGGCTACAATTTAAGGAATGTGTTTAGTGACGGCATCAGATTCCTAATTGATGTAGAAAGGTCTGGTGGCAAGAAAAGTCGCTTCGAGGAGGTTGTCAAGTGTTTTCACTCGACGATTCCATTCTTGGGTGGTTGGTTTGGCCCTTGTTCCTGTAACTCGAATCCTAGCCCGGTATATCCCATTTTAATTTTACACCATTGTGAACCTTACGCCTTTTTTACTCTCTGATCGAGGGTCTCGGCATTGAAAAATCTTCGTAAACTAAATCACACGTGTATATGTTGAATTTAAGAGATATACAGTCAAGAAAATTTAGGGCAATGGTGATATATATGCGGATTAGACACCAAAAAAAACACTCAACAAATGGCTATAATTTAAGGAATGTGTTTAGTGACGACATCAGATTCCTAATTGATGGAGAAAGGTCTGGTGGCAAGAAAAGCTGCTTCTAGGATGTTGTCAAGTGTTTTCGCTCGACGATTCCATTCTTGGGTGGTTGGTTTGGCCATTGTTCCTGTAACTCGAATCCTAGCCCGGAATATCCCATTTTAATTTTACACCATTGTGAACCTTACGCCTTTTTTACTCTCTGATCGAGGTTCTCGGCATTGAAAAATCTTCGTAAACTAAATCACACGTGTATGTGTTGACATTTAAGAGATATACAATCAAGAAAATGAAGGGCAATGGTGATATATATGAGGATTAGACACAAAAAAAAACACTCTATAAATGGCTACAATTTAAGGTATGTGTTTAGTGACAGCATCAGATTCCTAATTGATGGAGAAAGGTCTGGTTGCAAGAAAAGCTGCATCTAGTAGGTTGTCAAGTGTTTTCACTCGAAGATTCCATTCTTGGGTGGTTGGTTTGGCCCTTCTTCCTGTAACTCCAATCCTAGCCCGGTATATCCCATTTTAATTTTACACCATTGTGAACCTTACGCCTTTTTTACTCTCTGATCAAGGTTCTCGGCATTGAAAAATATTCTTAAACTAAATCACACGTGTATATGTTGACATTTAAGAGATATACAATCAAGAATATCAAGGGCTATTATTTAAGGAATGTGTTTAGTGATGGCATCAGATTCCTAATTGATGGAGAAAGGTCTGGTGGCAAGAAATGCTGCTTCTAGGAGGTTGTCAAGTGTTTTCGCTCGACGATTCCATTCTTGGTGGTTGGTTTGGCCCTTTTTCCTGTAACTCGAATCCTAGCCCGGTATATCTCATTTTAATTTTACACCATTGTGAACCTTACGCCTTTTTTACTCTTAGATCGAGGTTCTCGGCATTGAAAAATCTTTGTAAACTAAATCACCCGTGTATGTGTTGACATTTAAGAGATATACAGTCAAGAAAATCAAGGGTAATGGTGATATATATGAGGATTAGACAACAAAAAAAACACTCAACAAATGGCTACAATTTAAGGTATATGTTTAGTGATGGCATTAGATTCCTAATTAATGGAGAAAGGTCTGGTGGAAAGAAAAGCTGCTTATAGGTGGTTGTCAAGTGTTTTCGCTTGACGATTCCATTCTTGGGT
>JARYGA010037678.1:0-103256 GCA_030545235.1 Helianthus tuberosus | reverse complement strand
TGAACCCGAATTTGTTTCCCGCTCTATCTTTCTTGACCGGGACAAAGGCGTCCTCGAGATTTTCCAGATGTTCGAAGGCATTCCAAAGAGTAGCTTTGTCACAAGCATCTGGAAGGTTAGAAATAAAAAAGGACGTCGTATTCCGCAGCCTGGCTTCCCTATTGTGGAACTGTTTATCTTTTCTGTACTCTTAACGGTTTATGATCGTGTTCCAATTGTCTTTTTGATATTTCCACGTTCTCCTCCCCATAATCGCTCCGAGACAAACAAACGAACCAGGAGCACCACAGCCCTATAAGGTGTTAATGGGATTCGAACCGATCTAGCTAAACTATACTCAGATAGCCGCGATCGGTATCAGAACCGCTAAGCCCTCAAGGAACCGGGAAGCTGCTGAGGGAATGGAGGACAAGGGAGGGAGCCTAGACAAAAGAAACGGGAGGAAAGAATCGGAAGGAAAAAACCGTCCCTTAGTGCAAATGGGAGATGCACCGGGTCGAGATAGGGAGATAGGTGCGAACCGGCTTCTCACCAGGGTGAAAAACCAGGACCAATCACACTATTCCGACAGGGCTATCTCCGTCGAGCACACTGACGACGGTTAATATTTCAACTTTTAACAACTTAAGATATATTTATAAAATAACATGTAGGGTAAAGATCGATACAAATGAGTCATACATAATAACATGATAAGTGAAACAATATATTTTGTTTTTATATTTTTAGAATTTTTTTCACACCTACTTTAACATGCGAAGTGAAACAATCTATTTTTATTTTTATATATTAGAATTTTTTTCTCATCTACTTAAAATAAAGAGTTAAATTTCATTTTAGTCCTTGTGGTTTGAGTTAGTTTAGTCCAAAGGTTTCATTTTTCATATGTGGGTCCAAAAATGTTTCACCGTTGCCATTTTAGTCCACTGAGTTAACTTCATCCATTATTACTGTTAATGAGAACGGCAATTTGGTGATTTTATAAGGCCGAATTGCTCTTCTAGTTAACAGAATTACATATAAAATGACCGAATTGCCCTTCTCGTTAACAGAAAAAACGGATGAAGTTAACTCAGTGGACTAAAATGACAAGGATGAAATCTTTTTGGACCAACATGCGAAAATTAAAGCCTTTGAACTAAACTGACAAAATGGCCCAAACCAGAAGGACTAAAATGACATTTTACTCTAAAATATATATTTATTTGCAAACATTAAAAAAAAATCGTATAATTATTCTTAGAGTGATTGTATATATAATTTTTTTATTAAATTTATTATTTTCTAGATCCTTGTTGCAAGTATTACTTCTCAAATCATTAAACATATCATTAAAATTATCATTGGCCTTGTTTAAATGATCATTTTCATCAGGCCTTTGGGTATATTTTAACTTATCTTAACTCTACCTAAGTGCTACATTAACTTTTTTTCCCATTTCACTTTACCTCACTCCAAATAAATGGTTTAATCCCACTAACTTCATCTAACCCTAACTTTTAGTTGTTTTTGGTCTAAAAAAGAACAGAATAATTAATTCAATATCTTAACATTGGGTTAGCATATTAACACATAATCCATTTAATGTCTTTTAACACAAGGAGGGAGTGATTTACAATGTTAGTTAACATGTCATGCCATTACTAACACTCTAAATGTTAGAGTATACCCTATAGCCTAACGTGTGAAGCATTGTTTCCGTAATTATACTTAGCATTTAATTCTATGTGTATTATATATACATTAAAAAAAAACCATATATTTTTACTTACACATAGCCTAAATACATGTAGCTAATTTAACCTACATATGTGTAGGTTATACAACAACTGAAAATTTTATATATTTTGTTTTGAATTCTAATATGAGACACAATAAATCTTACATTTGTAACATTTTCATTTACTTTTTAGGTTTTCTCGTAATATTTAGTGTTCTGCATGGAACCTTCCTATATATATATATATATAAACGGGATCATGAGAAAACGCTTAAAAGTGTGAGAACGTTGATAACGCTTCCTGGCACAACACGTGTCATGCCGCTTAGAAAGGGGCGGAGGGGCTTTTTCGTTCTTTCATCTTCTGCTTTTCCAGTTCCGCTTTTCCCAATATTGTTTTAATTTTTGGGGTTTAAGATTTTTGGTGTTAATCAAATTCAATATTTAATGGCGTTTAATGGTTTCATTGTATTAACATTTTGGCGTTTATGATGTTTATTCAAATCGTATGCCATTGGAACCCAGGGGGTCAGGAAATCTATCTGAATGGCGTTTTCCAAGGTGTTTTAAACAAGATGCCCCATCGTTCTATTATTTTTTATAAACATTTTGGCGTTTATGTTATCTTGGCGTTTTACTATTGTTAGATTATATTTCAACCACAGGAAAAAAAATACAAGCGAATAAAATAAATTAAAAATCCTAATCGGATCTCTTTTCCCAATCTTCACTGTTATCAGTCTCTCTCTTCTTTAATAGTACTAGAACTGTCACCAAATATATGGCGCTTTATGTAAAACTTAACAAACCCATTGGTTTGATTATTTTGACTGCTCGTCTTTTGAACTGGCTTTTTTTGTGAATGTTTGGGGACATAGATCTATGACGTGTGAGTGGGTTTTTCGCTTTTTCTTTATCTTGATCTTCATCTTTATAATCAACCCACTCTTCAGTGTCATTTATCTCTTCTCGTCATCCAAACTTTCTTCAAGAACAAAAATACAAAATGCCATATGACTGGCATCTGTATCTTTTTCTTGAATTTTTGTCCATCTCATGCAGCAAAATCTTTCTGAGTTACCCCCTTCTGATAATATTTCATTCAGTGAAACTTCACAAAGAACAATTATGAATATCCAAGAAAGCATATTAGCAATCTTTGATTTTTTTTTTATTTTTTGGCGTTTTTCAGTGAGTGGTATTTAGTAGTGTTGGCGTTTGTTTTTTTTATCAAATGGAAGTTGTTGAGTCCTATCATTTTATAGGATGTGTTTTTGGCGCCTAAGTTAGGCGATGCATTATTATAATAAAGTATTCGACCTTTCAGTTACTGTTTGTAATTATTGTTTTTGATAAGTTTTATCTCTGAAGTCTGTAACACGTCCCATCTTTCAAGTTTGGCGTTTTAGATTCTAATATAATAAATTTTTCCTATATTCAGTATTACTGATTTTTATTTTCTGTTTATAGTTACATTTTCAAGTTTGTTTTTTATTTGTTATTTTTTATTTTTTGGCTTTTTTATAATACTTTTTCAATGAAATTTTATTATAGTTTGGGAGTTTGGCGTTTAAAGAAGCATTTTGGCTGTTTTGGCGTTTTTATTATATAAGATGTTTTTATTATATAACAATCAACGGAAAAGGAAAATAAAAAAAAGAATACATAAACAATTGATCTTCCAAATCTTCACTGTCACCAGTCTCTTTCTTCTTTTTTAAATCATGTTAACTGGCTGGTTCGACTTTCGTATGATTTATTTTGTTTTTTTTTTTTTTTTTTCAAGTAGTTTTTTGTGTGGCGTTTGGAAGCACACAGTCTGACATCAGCAGCTTTTTCTTGAAGATTTGTCCATCTCATGCAGCAAAATGTTATTGAGTTTAGACCTTTCAGCTAACAATCTTGAATTTCCCAATGAACGATGTTTGATTTTTTAATTTTTTTGGCGTTTTACCGATAAAAAGAACGCCACGAAATAAGAGCACCTTAAACCTCAAAATTTGATCATGCTAAAATCAATAATGTTTTGCTGTATGAGATGGACAACATTGTTAACCCTCGGTTAAGAAAGATAACTGACAATGTTGTCCACCCCATACAGCTAAACTTTATTGACAACAAAGCTCAATAATGTTTTTGTACGTTTTGGCGTTATAAATTGGATGGAAGTTGAGGATTAGTCAATAATATTTTTACTAAATGAAATGGAGAACATCCTCACTTAAGGATTTTGTTCATTTCATTGAGCAAAATCTTACAGACAACCAAACTGAATATCAAAAAAACGTTTTGGGTTAGAAGGTATTTGATGTTAGGGTTTTTTGGCGTTTCTAATGCGAATGGGATATATGAAATATGGAGTTTGGGTTTTTGTGTGTGTTTTTAATTGAAGGTCTGAGATGTCGTATATATAAGATTTTTTTGACGGTTTTTTTAGGCGGGATTTTACTCTAATTAAGTTTGGCATTTTATATATAATGGCGTTTTTACTGGGAATGGTCTGTGATTTTTGTTTTTCGCGTTTTATTTCATGAGATAGCGTTTTGTGTGGAGAAGTCAAAAGACCCTTTTACCCTTTAATGAAACGCGTCCACGTAATAAAATTGATGTTATTTACAAAAACGCCACCGCGCCAATATAGTCCTTAGATTGTTTTGATCGGACGATTGATAAGCATTCTCACCGTTCTCACACTTTTCACCGTTTTCTCTAAATTCCGACCCTATATATATATATATAGAACGACCAAAAATTGCTTGAAAAGGAACAATCCAAAATTAATCTCTAATAGATTAATTTTAGACCGGTATATATATATAGGGGAAGGTTTATTGGGGAACACTAAAAAAGTGGGGAACAGCGGGGAACCGGCTCAAACGAACTCCGACTGGACTCATTCCAGCGGCGTTGGAACCGGCTCGTCGAACCCTAACTAAGATCTCTTAACCCCAAACCCTAAATTCTAACTCCTAAACTCTAAACCCTAAAGCTAAAAAATAAGGCTAAAACCTAAGCTAAACCGTAAAATCTAAACTATAAACCCGAAAAGCTAAACCCTAAAGGCTAAACCTAAAGCTAAACCTTAAAGCTAAACCCTAAAGCTAAACTCTAAACCCTAAAGCTAAACCCTAAAAGCCAAACCCTAATATATTTAGGGTTTAGGGGTTATGATTTAGGGTTTAGGGTTAAGAGATCCTAGTTAGGGTTCAACGAGACGGTTCCAACAACGCTGGAATTAGTCCAATCGGAGTTCGTTTGAGTCGGTTCCCCAATGTTCCCCACTTTTTTAATGTTCTCTAATGAACCTCACACTATATATATATATATATATATATATATATATATATATATGGGATGGTTCAAATGAAAACCACTTTTATTGTGAAAACTCGAAAACTAACTAAAAAAAGCCTAAAAAACACAAAAAAAAAATTTCAATTTTTTTTTATAAAAATCGCTGGTTTTTATATATGAAAAAAAACTTTAAAAAAAATTGTAGTACACATGTGTAGTATTACACATGTGTACTACACAAAAAAAAATATTTGAAAATTTTTTTTATATAAAAAAACCTGCGAAAATTATTATGAAAAAAAAAATTGGTATGTTTTTTTGGCTTTTTTAATTAGTTTTCTAGTTTTCACAATAACTAGTGGTTTTCATTTGAACATTCCCCTATATATGTATATATATATAGGGGACCGCTAGAATGAGAACCACCTCGAGTTATGAGAACCGCGAGAACTACTTGATCCGGGGCGAGGTGGACCAAATTTTTTTTCAAAAACGTAGATGCATGTATTATAAACACATTCGTAAAAAAAATTTAAAAAAAAATGCCGTGTGTGTAGATTTTTACACCACAAATTTTTTTTCAAAAACGTAGATGCATGTATTATAAACACCTTGTGGTGACGTTTTCACAAAATTTGAAGCTTGTGCTAATCTCATATACGGGTTTAATTATTTATTTATATTGAATCCGTTTTGTTGGTTTATTCTATAAAATCAATCTTAACACAAATCATGTGCTAAGATAATGATACACAATTTCATTTCATATTTCAGTGTATCTCTTAAAGATTTTTATATCAGCAATCGAGCGTTTCGTAATCTTTATTATTTTATCATTTTTGATCGAAAAACATTATTCAATTATTTCGATTTCAATCCTACTCGATTTATTTGAAACATTCGGACTTACTTCATTTAATTTAAAGCATGGTGAAACTCATTTCATTCACCGCTATTATTTCCAATTACTATGACACCTTGTGGCGTCATAATAAAATTGAAGCTTGAGCTATTCTCATTTTCACTCCTAATGAACGAATTTTAATTTCTGTTGGTTCATTATCTTAAACAGTCTTAATACAATTATGTGTTAAGATAAGAGTACACAAATTCATATCATATTCCGGTGTACCCCTTAACGTTTCTTTCATCATTTATCAAAAATTCTATAATATTCATTTGTTCTTTTCATTTGAAAATCCTATTCGAACTGAATATCCAAATTTACTTCATTAAAGCTTTCAGTTGCTTACACGGTGAAATTGTTCGATCACCGTAAATATTGAATTATTTCAATCCTTACGACACCTTGCGGCGTCGTTATAAACTTGTAGCTTGGGCTAATTATGAGCATACGAATCATTCAAAATCACGTATGTATTTCATTTGACTCATCATTGAAAAGTAGTCTTGATGCAATTATGTATTAAGACAATGATACACTAAACTCTATTGTATTTCGGTGTATCCTTGCAATTTAATAAATGTCAACACTGATTTTTCTCTTGTTATGATTCGATCGTTGACAATCATTTTCATGCTTTTATTTCATTTTGAGCTTGTTGATTCTGAGTCTTCTTCAGTTGCCAATCAAAGTAAGCTTTCTTTTGACAAAATAATTTTTATTTGATTCTAAAATTTCTTCATATTCATTCTAAATATCTATTGATCATATATCTTTTGGCTTGAAAATAGTCACATTGGAAATTATATCATTTCATCTCATTCGTTTGACATTGATTTCTTGAATTAAACCTTTGAATTCTACTTATGATACAACTAGTATTCACAAAATTTGATATTTCAATTCTGTGTCATCTACCTTAATATTGTTTTTATTGACTAGAATATGACATAAGTCTAAAAGAAATATCGTAATCCAAATCTCGAGGACGAGATTTTTATTAAGGTGGGGAGAATGTAACAACCCTCATTAAAAGTCCTATTTATATTATTATTTTATTCAATAGGAAACCCTAATTGAGATACCCAAGTGATTCTACGTGAACCCTAAAAATTTCAGAACAATCAGAATCAGGATCAGGGCCCCTAAAACTCAGGGGGGGCATTCCCTACTCGATAATTATCCTTATAAGTTATTATAAAATTCGAATTTAATTATACCGTCGACTCACCTGCACTCCAAACACACGCGGCAAGCAAATAGACATTTTGGGACCCATACGATGCGCAGGGGTTTTTAGGCCTACGATGCGCAGGGCTGACCAAAATTCAGCTATAAATAGAGGACATTGGCACTTGATTTCTGGACATTCAACGTCGAAAGAATTCGAAATATACACTGAGATAACTTCTGTATACTCCAATTAACACACACAGGCACTAAATCGACGCTGCAATCAGGGTATTAGCACAATCGCTATTACGATTCATTGTCCGATCGATCAATATATCCAATGGATGTTTAAGTGCCGCCCACAATAGGGCTATACTTTGTCGTTCGTCGTTAAATCGATGGATGTTTAAGTATCGTACTTTGTCGTTCGTCGTTAATTCGATGGATGAAGTATCGCACTTTGTCGTTCGTTGTGAGAATTTGATCTCGTGAGTTATCGTAAATGCTGGATTGATTACTAACCCAGAATTGTGTGCCTATTATTATTTTTAGGTTAAAAAGACTAATCAGTAGGCTAGACTCTGCTCAAATTAAATCTGCAATATATCAAGGATTATCTGTAGACTAAGCTTTGCCCGTAGAAATCTGCAATGTGAGTTCATTTCTCTTTTCTCACAGTTTGTGAGTCCACTTTATTTTCTCACAGTTTTATCACCTTTTTGTGATACAATTATATTTACAAAGACTTTTCAAAATCCTAAAATATTTATCAGTTATGCTTACAGTGATTAAGTTTTTATATTCTATAATAACTGCCAGTATGAAAGGTTTTATACATTATTTGATTCTCGTTATTATTTGACAGAAAGTTAGTCAATATTAGCATGACCACAATCACAGTTGGAATTATGCTCAGTAGCTATAATCAATAACTAATATTATTTTAACATTAAATTATTAATTAATTTAATGTATGTTTGAAATAAATCTAAAATATGTATACTATAATAAAATAGTCAATTATAATATATTCCACTATAAGAAGATTATATTTTAGTCACGTTAATATATCAAATAAATGATATTACAATTATTTGATTAACATATCATATTTGATAAGTTATAATAGTTTGACATAGAATGAGATATGTCATTTTCTGGATTAAATGGTTTTATGCCATAAGTAATATATTTGACAAGGAAATGTCACGGGACACAATTAAGTCCGGAGTCACTAGTTGAGAGAATGATCAACAGTGACATGTCCAAAGACACTAGTTGAAAGAATGATCAACAGTGATATGACCAGAGTCACTAGTTGAAATAATGATCAACAGTGATATGATTAAAGTCACAGGAATCGCCTAGTGACAGATAAATTGAATAATAGAATTATTTGATAAATTCACTATTGGACTAACGTGAGTCAATAATTGATATGATTACTGTCACATTGAACTGTCATCATTTGACAAATACTGATTGAGTTGGGTAAATATAAACAAATATAAAAACCTTAATGTTGTAAGGTATAACAATATATTTTATAAAAATGGAATGAATTCACTCAGTATTTTCGCTGACAAAACCTTTTTCAAACATTTTTCAGGTAATTACAATAAATTGGAATAAGAGCTGGATACGACACTGAAAGGCTTCAAGAAGTGGCTATTTTATTAATTAAATCAAATTAAGAAATATTGTTTTATGTAAACAAATTTATCTTATAAAACATGGGTTTATCCCATCTATTCAATAAATAAAATCCGGTGTTTCTAAACTCTGATATTTTTCCTAACTTACGGTCCTGATGAAATTTCCGCTGCAACGTTTTTAAAATAATCACCGGTACCGCTGGACTGTTCACGGCACCCGATTCCGTCCAGGGTGGGTCGGGGGTCGTGACATATATATATAGGGGAATGCTAAAATGAGAACCACCTCGAGTTGTAAGAACCGTGAGAACTACACCGTAGGGGGCGCGGTGGACCAATTTTTTTTTTTCATAAACGTAGATGCATGTATAAAAACAAAATTTGTAAAAAAAATTCAAAAAAAAAATGTCGTGTGTGTAGTTTTGAGCGCCACAAGTTTGTGTTTACGGGACCCGTAAATCTAGCCGGAAAATTTACGGGTCCCGTAAACACAAACTTGTGGTGCTCAAAACTACACCCACGACATTTTTTTTTGAATTTTTTTTTACAAATGTTGTTTTTATACATGCATCTATGTTTCTGAAAAAAAAATTTGGTCCACCTCGCCCCGGATCAAAAAGTTCTCGCGTTTCTTACAACTCGAGGTGGTTCTCATTTTAGCGGATCCCTATATATATATATATAAATGAATGTATGCGAATAATTTAGAGTAAATTACAAAAAAAACGTCCTTTATGTTTATAATAAATTGCAAAGAGTGTCCTTTAACTTCAAAAAGTACAAAAACCGTACTTCATGTTTGCAAACTCTTACACATTATGTCCTTTAACCATAACTCAGTTAGTTTTCATGATTAAATATGACCAAATAAACCTCATTTAAGGGCAAATTAGACTTTTTGGCATTTATATATATATAACAATTTGGTAAAAAAACATATCAAAGTTTATACCCTGTTTCTTTCAAATATATTTTCAGGCTAATTCTATACACACCCCCCCTCTTTACTGATTACACCCCCCCTTGTGAGAGGAAAACTGTCGGTCCCACGCAGGCCCCACCTGATCGTATGTGAGGGGAGGGGGGTGAGAAAAGTAATTAGGGGGGGTGAGAATAGTAGCACCCTATTTTCAGTCTCTGTTTTTATCTCTCTCTCAAACACCCACAACCCACCGGAACATGATCGGAGAACGGCTCGTGGTGGACTGGCGGATCATCTCCTCAATTGAGCAAAAAGAGGAGAACCGAGGTAACAAATAACAAGTGTTCACCATCCGTGACTACAGATCTAAGATCAAGTCCGAGTTATTGTTGATTTGCAACGGTATTGCGAAGCTTCTGGATTCGAAACTTATGAGATCTGCATCTGGTAGTGTTTTATTTGAAGATGAAAGGTGATTATTATAGGTATTTGGCTGGGTTTAAGACTGGATCTGAGAGAAAAGAAGCTGCGGAGAATACTTTTTCAGATCAGCGGCGCGTGGTGATTCGAGTGATGGCGCGTGGTTGCTCCGGTGGCGGTAGGGTTTGGGCGGATTTGATCGGTTAGGAATATCTGGTGTTGGGTCGATTTTGGTTGAGGGAGCATGATCTCATTCTCTATTTGTAATACCTGAAATTTTTGAAAACCATAAATATCGAATAATTATGTTGTTTCTAAATGGATTTAAAAAAAATTATTTCACTAAACGACTATTGTTTCTGATCGTACGTTTTATTTAGTAGATACTAGGTTATAACCCCGTGTATTACACGGGATTGAATAAATAAATTTTATATACTAAATAATAAAACAATGTATCTTTAAAAACATGCCCGGCTCAATCATTTTGGTGGCCTAAAGCAAACCCGAAATTCAGGGCCCCCAACTCCTAGTTTGTGTTTATTATTTCCCTTTTAAAATAACTGGATTCTTATTCCCAGTTTCTATTCAAAAAAATAATAATTATAGTCCGTAACTCTCTATAAACCATAAATTGTAGCCAGTTCTTTTTATCAATTAAGGATCCCAAATCCAAATTACACCAGTAGCTCAATTTCGTAATAACTCATCATTATATATAATTTTCCTTTAAAACTGGAGGCCACATACAAATGGTGGCCTAAAGTATTGCCTTTATTATAATTGCCCAAGAACCGGCCTTGTTTAAAAACCTCATTTATTGTACGGGTTGAAGAAATATAATTTTATATATTAAATAATAAAAAGTTATATCTATAAGAACCATATTGTACGGGTTGAATAAATGTAATTTTATATACCAAATAAAAAAGTTATATATTTAAAACCACGTATATTACACGAGTTGAATAAATGTAATATTGTTTACCAAATAATAAAAGAATACATATTTAAAAAAACCTCGTTTATTACACAGGTTGAATAAATGTAATTTAATATACCAAATAATAAAAAAAATTACATCTTTAAAAATATATGCATTACACGGTTTGAATAAATGTAATTTTCTGTACTAAATAATAAAAGATATATATCCTTAAAAAAACTCTGTGTATTGTACGAATTGAATAAATCTAATTTTATATATCAAATAATAAAAAAGTTACATTTTAAAAACCTCATGTATTACATGGGTCGAGTAAATGTAATTTTGTATAGTGAAAATAAAAATCTATACTATATAATAAAAGAAACCACTTTAGGGACACTTGTCATCATATTATGCCATCTCTTACAAAGTTTGATTTTCGTGATAAAAATATATTATTTTGTTGTTGTAAAATTTGTTAACGAAGTCTCAATAAATTTAACCCTTTATTTAAAACTCCATAAATGTATAAATGATAAATAATATTAGTTAATTTTATTTTAAGTTTCGTAAATCTATTTGATACCAAACTAAAAAAACGTTCAAATACAATTAATTCAAATAAATAATATTATAAATGAGATGGAGATTAAACTAAATAATAATTATCCATAAAATATTAAACTAATAATATTTAGTAGGAGTATGATATAAGATATTAAATTAAATAATATTTAATATAAGGGTTATCTATAATTAATTAGAAGAGATTAAACTAAAATAATAATTATCTCTAAGAGATGGCATAATATGATGACAAGTGTCCCTAAAGTGGTTTCTTTTATTATATAGTATAGACTAGGTTTTTACCCGGGATTGCTTCCCGGGCTCGAGAAAGTTATTTAGATTAATTAATTACTATTTGTTATTAATACGACCACATTACATCAACCATCTCATTCGATTCAACAAAAATGTCTTGAAATCACCGCATTATATCATGAACTCATATTAGAGGACAAACAAAAGCACAACAGGACCATAAGAATAACATCATTTCCACTTTTACATCAATGCACTTACATGATAGGGTGATTTGAGATTTTGAAAAAATCTTTGTTTTTGTACCTCTTTTACAAAATAAGATGTTGACCAAATTTGAAACAGATGTTAACCAAAAGTCAATAAGATATTGACAAATAGTCAAACAGATGTTGAGCTTAAACAAATGTTTGGTTTAAGACTAAACATCTGTTTATGGCGAAACATCTGTTTAAGGTCAAACATCTGTTTAAGTCCAAATATCTGATATAGAAGAAGAACATCTGTTTAAGGCAAAACATCTGTTTAAGGTTCAAACATGTGTTTAAGGTCAAACAACTGTTTAAGTCCAGACATTTGATATAAAAGGCCAAACATCTGTTAAAGGGCAAACATCTGTTTAAGCCTTAATAGATGTTTAACTTGTTAAGATCTACTGTCTTCTAACACAGTTTTCCTCTTCAAAACATTGTTGAACCTAACATAGGTTTCCATTAACTATTGACCAAAAGGCAAACAGATGTTCAAACCACTATTTGTTATTGAAGTTCTTTAAAAAATTAGATAGAATTCAAGAAAATGGAACAATGACTTAAAGAACTATAATTTAACACATAATCTAATTGGCCAAATATAAAACATAAAGTGCTAATAACAGTGTTTTATCATCTTAGCCATACATAGCAACAAAAACATCAAGTTAATAATTTAAGAAAAAAACCTACAACATCACCATCAAAAAATTCATAATTAGTATCTGATATCAGAACAGACTTAAAATGTGTTTGTTAAACTGATGTAACTTGATTTAATACTATCTTCTGTTGCGAAGACACGTATGTGAAATGCAACATATCACCAAACCTCAAGTTATTGTCAGTCATAAACTTTCGCCAACCTTCCAACGCATAACGTGGCTTCAATTCATTTAACTCCAACTTAACATCATAAACCTGCTCAACTCCAACCATGTTTTGAACTTTCAAAGGATGAAGATCAAGAAAAAGACCTGCTCGTCTCGCAACTTCAGCAGGAAGACGCTACATGTATTGTGTGGAAAAAAATAATAGTCAGACAAATAAACGTAAATCATTAGTTTATTATAAAAAATGGTATACCAGCCTATAGTCTCCTTTGCGATCAAAATGAAAGAACTCAGGGTCAAGAGGATGTCCAGAATGTTTTTTTGCAGTCTTTGCAATCTTATTTCTACGGTTAAGCTTTTTTTGAACGTTGGCAGCTCTCTTCCCCTTGATGAAAATGTAAACATATACATGTGAATTAAAGGAATGATCAATATATGCACAAAAAAAAAACAGTTTATATAACATATACTAATTAACTGGCAAGTATAGATACCTTAACTTTATGAACAGACGAAGAACATCCAGTATGATCACTTGTGTCGACAGGTAAGGCAGCATTTCCCTTAGTCCTATTCTTGACGACCTCCTTTCTCTGAGAAGTAACTTTAGCTTTCTTCTTAAGCTGTTGTCATAGAGTAAATTTAATAACAATAGTGATATAACAATCTTTAAGATGGTAAACTTACATCTTGGGTTTGGTTCAATCGTGAAGACATGCGTCTCTTGGACGTGCATTCGGCATTGGTTGGTAAGTTCTTGTAAATAATACATTATTGAATAAATATAACATCAGTAAACAGCATTACTAATAGTTGTAAAAACATTAAATTCTTATATGTGTTAAATTAAAAATAAATAATTTTAATAATTTAGCAAGTACCTGAGTAACGGTTGTACCTTCACCTACAGAAACAACTTCTTCATCCTCATAGATGTCCTGGTCAACATTAATAAAATAATTAATATAAAGCTAAAAAATTAAAACTTTTATTGCTAATGCTAAATACTTACGTACCTTGAATGCATTTTTAACATAATCAGCCTTCAATATCTCAACTACACTATCATCATCAGATTCAGGTTTCTTCAAAAAGCAAATCTCAATCTCATCTCTATAAACTACTACTTCAAAAACAAAATCATCAATCCTGCTAAACACAAGCAAATCATCCTCAAGTATCCCAACATCGTTGCACATTTCCGGCCATCCTCTAGAAAATACAAAGTGGGTATCAACTTTAGACACCTCAACATTCCAGTAGGAACCTTTGTAACATATTTGAAATTTCCCACTCGGTGGACTGTTTACGTAAAATTGTTCAATGAAGCAGTCTTCAATTACCTGCTTAAAATTAAAAATAATGAATACTAAACGTGAAGTATGTATCTTATCAGAATAACTGTTAACACGTTAAAGATGCAAAAGAATTGAAGTTAAGATCAATACTCATACCGTAAAACCAAATCTTACATAACGATTAAATGTGAAATAAGATTCCCCACACATGCCATTAACATAACATGAAAGTTCAAGTCCAAAATCACCTAACGGTTTGAAAACCAACAAAGTATCCCTCGGCAAATTGAGATCTTTAACAACAATGTCCCAACCGTCAGTTATTATCGGCGTTGAATTTTCTGTTCTGACCCTAACAACCCATTTTTTACCAGACTCATGATATACTTGCAACCTACTTTTTTGCCAACAATCTCCCCACTTTTGATTAGCAAAGAATATAGGTACATCCTGTATATAATTTTTAAATAGTGTAAGAAAATATAAACCATAAAAGAACTGTTAAATATATATCTCAATACAAATAAATTATGTATGTAAAAACATGTCATACCAGTTTCAAAGATTCTGGGTTACGAAGAAACTTAACAAATGTAGTATACATCATAAAACCTGAATCAGTAAAGATGTTAAAAGACTGTAATTAAAAAGCTGGCTTCGAAAATGAACATTAACTTTTTGTATTAACAGAGTATATAGTGAAATTAATCATAGAAACAGAGTATGAGTTAAAATTATTCTGCAAATAATAATTATTTTAACATGTTCTCACCAAATGATTCAAACACATAAGTAAACCCTTCTTGAATCTTGAATGTATAGCAATAAACATTTAAAATCGTATTAGTAGCAAGATAGGATTTAAATTAACATAGATTAAACAATATAAAGTTCATTACAATAGGAATGTACATACCAGTTGCTGAAGAAAAAATAATCAAACCTCAGGTGATTGAAGTGTAGAAGACGGAGGAAAAGAAAATTGAAACCCTAGAAAATGACTGGGGAGAAGAGATTTTTGAAAGAAGAGATGATAGATGTTTGATGTGTAATGATGATGAAGAAATAGTGACGGTTGTGTTTTTCTCTTCCCATATTTTCAACTGATGAAAAATATTTACACATACACCCTTTTTAAATTTGTTATTTACATTTACATTGACATACAAGAGTAAAGTACATGATTAGTTGAATTGATTTGGTATTCAAATTAACAAAGAAAAATAATTTTTCATATAGCAAAACCATTAACATAACATAAAATTTGAATGCTTTGAATCATGTATTAATAGTAATTAGGTTTTAACATAAGTAAGTTTCATCTGAAATAGGAGATCTGTTAGAGATATCTGAAACAGGAGTTCTCATAAGAGGACCTACAAAAAAACCAAGTAGAATTATGATTTGAATCTAAAAGCTGATTTTGATTTCGGAAATGATGAGTTAAGAAGTTATAATTTCACTTACTATGTAAATTTCGTTGAGATGAATTAGCTGTTGTAGAAAATGAACGTGAATTCTTTGACATTGTTAATTCTGAAAGAAGGAGAAGCTTTCAAAAGAAGAAAGAGTATTAAGATCAGGAACATTAAAACAATAGAAGAAAACAGTGGTTTTTAAATTTTGAATTACAATATATAATACCTAAGGATTAAACATAACCTCAATAAATTATAATATTGCATTTTATCATTTTGTAATTAAAAATCATTTCATGAAAAGTAAAATAAAATTGTTTCATATTATTGAATTAATTATTCCAAATAATGTATTACATTGATAAAAAACTTAACAACAAATTTTGTAATCTTTGTGGAATGTAAATCGGATGTTCATCGGTTAGGTTTATGGTTTATTTGTATATAATTTTTAAAATAAAATATTACTATCTTTATTTAATAACTATTTAAGTTAAACGGTATTTTCTTCAGTTATCCAAATAAACCAAAGAAAAAAAATAAAATAAAACATGGATCAATAAAGCAAACAAAAAACCAAATAAAATGGGTTTGAATTTACGCTTCATACTTGGTTAAGATTTTTCTGAACAACATTCTTTGAATGACTTAGAGAAAATTTGAAGCATATAAAAAACCTATTGAATGAGATTACTTAAATAAGTAATGGGAGAAACAGGCATAAATTAAATATTTTTTTTAAACTGTAACATATGACGGATACTTACTAAATCTTAGTGGGCAGGGATAACGGTAAAAACCAATAAAGAACAACCACATCCACGGATAATCCTATATAAATTATGAGATAAAATAATACCATTAAAATTGCTTAAAGATTAGAAATGTTTGTAGATAAAAAAGTTGTTAATTGGGTATATACAATATATATTATAAATTGTTGCTACTATTCATACACATAAGTTTTAAACATAAATATTGACTATTGAACATCTCAATATTTATTTAACAATATACATTATAATAAGCAGATAAGTTTTTAGGAATTCAAAACCACATAATCAGTCCAAAACATAACCCACCAAACACCCAAAAGCAACAAAACGAAAACCATAAGTTCAACATGGCAACAGCATATGAAATCAACACATAAATGTATTTGAAAATACAGAAGACACTATTTCTCAATCTTTGGAATCAAAAGTGTCGAAACACCAGCATCTTCATCCTGAGAGAGTTCATCACTGATGCGGCGCTTTGTCGAGGAGCAACCTAATGCATCATCCACATCGAACACTTCACGAATATTACGTTTTGTTTCATCAGAAGACGGATTCTTAGTGCCTACAAGTGCTTGGGATGCAGGTGTAACATTCTCACCGCAGTATGACAACTCATCCTGATATAAAAAGACAATAAGTACTAACATTTAAAAAAATTTACTACAAATAAGGAAATTCTCATATAACCTTCATAAGGTCAACAGGAGTAGACAAACTGCAGGATTCTGGAACATCCAACGATTCGGACTGCTCATGCTTTAAGTACATAATACATAATAACATAAAATACACACAATGGTATAAATATATTTTAAAAGGATATGTATATCAAATTAAAAAAATGACATAATGAAGATTTAGACCTGGTTAAGATTGAATTTGGCGCAAAGCGCGGCAAGGATCTCATCATCGTTAGTGGCCATTGAAATACCATAGTTTTCAACCTGATGCTCAATGTTATAGTCTTTAACACTTATGATGAAAGCATACCTCTTTCCAATCAATGTGTCAAAGATCTCAGGATATGGGTTCGGTATCTCTCCAGAATTAACAACCTATAATTTTATAAAAATTAATATAATTACAATGAGCAGAATGATTCCATAATTTCAACATACAATTTTATAAAAATTAATTTTAAATTATATATAGTACATGGCCAAATAACTGAATGCATGTATTTGTTACCTAATCTTGAATTGAAACTAAGTCTTTGGCAGTTTTCTTAAGAATCTTGTAAGCTTCAAAATCAAACAGTGTCAAAGACACAGTACCGGAAGAGTCTTGCACCCTAATAGGTATCTTGAACCTATCAAAGTTAAAAACAAATGAAAACATTAGTATTACTAAAAACAAAAGTGTCGTTCATATTAGTATTTAGTATAAGGAAATAAAACTGTAATCTCAAACCGCGGAATAGAATAGATGTCGACTCCTTCACATTTATCATTTGTACACACCAACGATTTTTCATGATCAACACCAGATAAACCATCCGGATTTTCTTTCGTTACAAATCTTTCCTCCACACCTGACTTACAGTGGTTACAACCATTGTAATACCAAAGTTTATCAGTGCATATAGCTGTGATTGTGCCAACAACCAAAACCTTCTTTGTCTATCAACATCAAACAAAAATAATAACACTTAGAAAAGACTTTTAAAAAACTCAGCATGTAGAGTACTTATAAGAAAATACACACCGTTGATATGGTTCCCAGGAAACCAATAAGCATGAAATCAGGGTTATTAAGAAACTCATCTTCAACACTTGAGATGACGTTTGAACCAACATGATCATTTGATGAAGATGAAGCAGAAATTTTCTCTACATATCTAAACAGATTCATGTGATCAAATTAAAACGTAAAAAATAAATGTAGGTACAAAATAATACTGTTCAATGTTTATATGCATACTAACTATACCTCTTTCTAAAAGAGGGTATCTCTTCAATGTCAGTGTCAATAAAAAGTCTGCTTAGCTCAAAGCCGTTTGCAACGCCACGCTTGCCTGAATTTAAAATTAAAACCAAATGTAGATCAATATAAATAGTGTCAAATTTAAAACATATAAGTAAATCTAAAGATAAATCTATAACAATAAAAAAATTAAACTAATTAAGTTAAAATTGTACCTTTGTAAAGGTTGAACATACCAAAATGACAAAGGATAACAACATATTTCTCTCGTTTCTTATCATTCATGTAAGCAAACATGTCAATAGCAAAACCATCCCACAAAGTAACCGGACACTTTTGGCCTCTAAAATATTAACATAAAACATAATAACATCAAGCAACCTTATAATGGTTTAAACGTCAAAATGCAACAACTTAATAAAAAGAACGCACTCAAGGTCTTCAAGTCTAAGATTAAGTCTCTTGCCCTTGCTCCCATCCTTCTTTGACGTATCCTCTAGATTGAAACATACATCCACATAACCAATCCAATCTATAAACAAAAATATATTGTGAAAAGAAAACAGCATTAAGAAGTGATAAGAATAAAAAAACAATAAGACAAAACAATAGATATATATCATGTAGTGATTTACATACCAATAACTGTATTAACTTCAAATTTATTTTTAACAACATCCTTGAGGTTAACGAAATTAAAACGGTATTTCGGTTTCTCAACAGAAGTATAGAAATAAAGTGATATTTTGTCGTTTCTCTTGGTATACTTAGCAGAGGACTTATTAGTAGCAAGAAAAGGTTTGGTGATAAGAAGACATTCATCCAACTAAAGAAAGTGTTTGAATTTTCCTAGCATCTTATGCAAACAGCTGGCTTGTATCATAGTTCCCTAAGAATATGAAACATCCGATTAAATAAAAATGGTGTTATATTCATTTGGATATTCATATGTCCAAAAAAATTATAACACAACTATATACGGTACCATCTCATCCATGAAGATCATATCAAGACAATATATTTCATTTTTGTTATCATTCATCATCTTCTTCGAAATGCTAACAATCTTCACTCTAATCGAATAGTTGTTTGAGAATGTATTAAGATCGTTAAGCATGCTAACATTCGCAACCTCCATTTGAAGACTGTACATAAAAAAAAAAGAATAAGCAAAATATAAGCATTGCTAAACGTAATATGATAATACAATAAGCATGGATGTTCTTAAAAAAAATATCAAGGTTGAAATTCAAGCTTACCGATTATCCAATAAAAATTTTAACTGAATGCAGTGGCAAATGTAATTTCAAATGCAGGGAGTGTATATCTTTATATGCTGCTTTATTAAAGTAATAAAATATTAGAAATGATATGCAAAGTAGGCAAAAAAAGAGAAAGAGCGTCAATTTTAAATTACCATTTTGTATATTAAGAATTTCAATATTTCAAAATTACTGACTTGATTTCAAAGCAATTTTCATAATGAGTTTTCTATATTTTATTTTAAATTTAATTAAGAAACAATAACCGTCAATTTAAAATTCACATTTTACTTAACTCAAATGTCCAAAGCTCAAGAAATTAGCATTAATTACTAATTTGATTTGCAACAAATAGTCATTAACAATCAAATGTTTGAACCACTTTCAATAATACAATACCCAAACAATCAAGATGAGGAACTTAATAATCATCCAAGTGTATTTTGTGTTACCTTATTTATTAGTATAAAGATGAAACTGTTCAATTAATAGTACAGATCAAACAACTGAAGTGATGTGATAAATACGCTTACATATAAACCATTGTGGTGATAAACACTGTTACATATAAACAATGATGCCATAAAACCGGTTACATATAAAACACTGAGGTGATCACATCTAACAACCTAACAGACTATAAACACTGATGCGAAAAACACTGTTAAATATAAACACTTAAACACTCTTAACATCCAAGTGTATAGGAATTTTATTTTATTAAAATAAAGATGAAACAACTGTTCAATTAATAGTAGAGACCAAACCACTGAAGTGATGTGAAATACAAAACTGTTCCTAAACACTGTTACATATAAACACTGATGCCATAAAAATGGTTACATATAAAACACTGAGGTGATGACATCTAACAACCTAACAGTCTATAAAACACTGATGCGGAAAACACTGTTACATATAAACACTGTTAACATAAACAAATAAAAAGAAACATAGAATAACTAAAGTTGATGCTGAACCACTGTTATGGTTTGACACTATTATTGGACGTCATAAATTTCAGATTTAATTTCAAAGGTAAAAGTAGTGTAATATGCTGCTTTAATAAAATAATTAAATATTAGAACTGATATGCACTGTAGGAAAAAATAAAAAAAATAAAAAAAGAGAGAGAGAACGAAAAATTTAACTTACCATTTTGCATATTTTGAGTTTCAAAATTACTGATATTGTCAGTAACTACTGACTTGATATGAAAGCAAATGCCATAATGACTTTTTTAAATTTTATTTTAACTTTAATCAACATATAATAACCGTCAATTTGAAATTCAAAATTTGGTTAATCAAATGTCCAAAGCTCAAGAAATCAGCGTTAATTACTGATTTGATTTGAAACAAATAGTCATCAAGAATTTTTTTTTATTTTTTAATTTAACTTTAAATTTTATCATAAAAATAATGTTGGTGGAACTCTTATGTAATTGGAATGTAAAGATTAGGTAAAATGGTAATTTGATTGTAATTCTAGTTTTCATTTGATAATTTCAATGTATCACTAATTAAGAACATCAAAAATAAAAACGTGAGCACTGACTATTTTTTAGGGAAACCGCTGATGGTCAATATCAGTGAATGTCAACAATGTAAAAGTGAGCAGTGGCTATTTTTTCCGATTAGTAGATACCAACCAGTTTTCGAAACACTGATGTTCGGTCAATAGTGGTCAACATGGAGATTGAAGAAACACAGGTTGTGTATCCGCAGTGGAATACTTGAACAATCAAATGTTTGAACCAATTTCAAGAATACTATACCCAAACAATCAAGATGAGAAACTTAATATTCATCAAAGTTTATATGAATTTTATTAGTATAAAGATGAAACAACTGTTCAATTAATAATACAGATCAAACCACTAAATTGAAGTGATAAATAGTGTTACATATAAACACAGTCTTTTAAATTACCATTTTGCATATTTTGAATTTCAAAATTACTGATATTGTCAGTAACTACTGACTTGATTTGAAAGAAAATGCCATAATGACTTTTTTAAATTTTATTTTAACTTTAATCAACATATAATAACCGTCAATTTGTAATTCAAAATTTGCTTAATCAAATGTCCAAAGCTCAAGAAATCAGCATTAATTACTGATTTGATTTGAAACAAATAGTCATCAAGAATTTATTTTTATTTTTTAATTTAACTTTAAATTTTATGATGAAAATAATGTTGGTGGAACTCTTATGTAATTGGTTGTCAACAATGTAAAAGTGAGCAGCGGCTATTTTTTCCGATCAGTGGATACCAACCAGTTTTCGAAACACTGATGTTCGGTCAATCAGTGGTCAACATGGAGATTGAAGAAACAGAGATTGTATTTCAACAGTGGAATATTTTGAACAATCAAATGTCTGAACCAATTTCAAGAATACTATACCCAAACAATCAAGATGAGAAGCTTAATATTCATCAAAGTGTATATGAATTTTATCAGTATAAAGATGAAACAACTGTTCAATTAATAATACAGATCAAACCACTGAACTGATGTGATAAATAGTGTTACATATAAACAAAAGTACTAAACCCTGTTACATATAAACACTGATGCCATAAAAAATGGTTTCATATAAAACACTGAGGTGATGACATCTAACAACCTAACCGTCTTTAAAACATTGATGCGGAAAACACTGTTATATATAAACAAAGTCTTTTAAATTACCATTTTACATATTTTAAATTTCAAAATTACTGATATTGTCAGTAATTACTGACTTGATTTGATAGCAAATGCCATAATGACTTTTTTAAATTTTGTTTTAACTTTAATTAACATATAATAACCGTCAAATTGAAATACAAAATTTGCTTAATCAAATGTCAAAAGATCAAGAAATCAGCATTAAAATAGTGATTTGTTTGAAACAAATTGTCATCAAGAATTTTTTTTAATCTAACTTTAAATTTTTTGATGAGAATAAAGTTGGTGGATTTTTTCCGATCAGTGGATACCAACCAGTTTTCAAAACACTGATGTTTGGTCAATCAGTGGTCAACATGGAGATTGAAGAAACAGTGGTTGTATTTCAGCAGTGGAATATTTTGAACAATCAAATGTTTGAACCAATTTCAAGAATACTATACTCAAACAATCAAGATGAGGTGCTTAATATTCATCCAAGTGTATAGGAATTTTATTAGTACAAAGATGAAACAACTGTTCAATTAATAGTACAGATCAAAACACTGAAGTGATAGTATAAATTCTGTTACATATAAACACTATTAACATAAACAAAGATAGAATAAACACTTTTAACATAAACAAACATAGAAGATGTTTTGTTGATGAGGAACCACTGTTGTTGGAGAGTGTTTCACATTTAGTTGATCGGTGCTTATCTGGACTTTGGTCTTCATCAGTGGTTCTTCATAATTGAACAGTGGATGATGTTCATCAAACTTTATGTACAACCATCCTTATATCCAACACTTGTTAGGCAGATCAGTGATGTGCCATATTAACTTGTTATAACCACTGTCATTGTAGGAAACTTAGCTGGGCAGTGCCTATTGGTGGAAACTTCAGTTTACCTATAAAAACTGGTGAATTTAGAATAAATAACGCAAACTATTGTTAAGTCAAATAGCTGATGGAAAACTTTTTAAGCACTGCTAGTAATTAAAACACCGATAGTGATTAACAAAACTACGTTTAATTGCTCAAATTGAGATGACGGGAGATCTGCAAAGGATTACAAATGAATCAATGCACCAATAAACAGTAAATCAAAACGTTAGAAATACCCAAAAAAATAAATCACACCAATTTAAGTTACCTTGGTGATGTCCTAAACTTTTGCACTGGTATCACCTATCAACACACCTGGTATAACCTTTCCCATTTCCATCTCCTCAACAACCGTCCGGCAGAGGTTGCTTCTAATCAACAAACTCTATAATCCAACAAAAAAGGTTTGGAAAGACAAAGTACATTGTTCAGTATGACAAAATAGATAAAACGAAATAAAATTTCTAGATAAAAAAGTAGATCTTACATGATTATTCTCTTCTTCAACCACTGGACAGTACATGATTTAGGGTTTCAAACGAAGATGTATCCAATAGAAGTAACCTCTGTCGTACGTTGTTAAGGACATGAATATGAGAAGAAGAAGAAGAAGAAGAAGAAGAAGAAGAAGAAGAAGAAGAAGGATAAACATGAGAGAGGATAAACATCGATCGGAAATAGAGCAGAGCAGAGAGAGAAAGAAAGCAGGAAGCCCTAAATGAGTAAATGAAGGAGGATATAAATAGAAGAGGGCAGTGGCACTGTTGGGCGGGAAAAAGGGCATTTAGGGACTCTCTGGTGTTGACACGTGGCCCAAATAACTTTCATTTATTATATATAATAGATTACTTAACGATTTTATATATCATTTTATAAAATAAATATTTGAGTACATACAAAAAACTAATAATCACATTTATTTATTTATTTATAGTATAAATCTATACTATATAATAAAAGAAACCTGTTTTGGGACACTTGTCATTCTCTTATTTAATTGATTAAAATTAATAATAATAATAATAATAATAATAATAATAATAATCTATATACTATATAATAAAATAAACCTGTTTTGGGACACTTGTCATTCTCTCATTTAATTGATTAAAATTATTGATAATAAAAATTTGTATTAGAATATATAAGACAATAAAAAGATAATTAATAATATGAAGGTGTAGGATATTATATGTAACAAAATTAAATATCTAGACACCAATTGATTATCCGGGATATGTATGATCAATTATCTAATGTCATTCTTGATTATAAGCATGCTAGGAAAGTAAATTTTAGGGTTTTATTTAAAAGCTAAAAGTATCTTTGTTAATGAGTTGGTGTTATACGTGAAAGTTGATTTGTCAAAAGAATTGTAACACATTTTACGTATGGAATGTGAATTTGTTAAATCTTTTTATTTATACTAATAAATGAAAATCTATTCTGGACACATGTCACTTTCTGGTGCTTTTTCACCTTATTTTCCTACTTATCTCTCATATTAAATAATAATAATTTTAAACAAAATATTAGATAAGAATAAATATTATGATAATGATAAACATTTATTTTTATTATAATCATATAAAATAATAATAATAATAATAATTTGAAACAAAAAATTAGATAAGAATATTTAGATAAGGATTCAACCTCATTATATTTTATTCAACACGTACAATATACGAGTTTTTTTAAAGATGTATATTTTTATTATTTATTATATAAAATTACATTTATGCAAAATAAAAAAACAAAGTAAAATGTTATAATAAGTAAATAGTACATCAATGTTCAATTTTAAAAGATAAAACTTGATGACTATTTGTGTTAACATATGACATTATATTTATTCAATACGTGCAATATACGAGTTTTTTTAAAGATATATATTTTTATTATTTATTATATAAAATTATATTTATATAACCCGTGTAATACATGGGGTTCTAACCTAGTATAGTCATATAGTTAAGGGTCAGTTGAATTTTTAAAACTAAACTAAAAGGTCTGTTTCATAAATTGTCTAATACTCTAGGTTAGGATTTGAAAATTGTAAATAAATAAATCTCATCTTCTTCCCCATTGAGGGAGAGCCGGAGAGGAGTGTTCGTAACCTAGCCACCGCCAATCCGTTTTCACCTTCGTCACCGACCTCACCACCATACACCCTTAACCGGCGTCAGACTTTGCCAATGAACAAGCTTCATCTTAATCGTAACACCACCGTCCGCTGCCAACTAGAAACATCCCATCGTGACCACCATAGCATCACAACTCGCAACCTTTTGTTTGGAAGCATGTCTGGCTTGTCGTTTGGGCGTCAACGACATGTCACTAGAGGCGTATAGATCAATCTTAGCTCTGAGTTTGAGTTTGTTTGTCTGGAGATGGAATAATGGGTGAACGCCACACTCACCATCTCATAGGTGCATGGACTAGCTAGCTGTGTACCAGTCTGTTCTGTTTATGGCTTTGGGTGCTTCTGTGTTACACGACTTAGTTTGTTGATATATCTGTCGTGTAAGTTAGTATACGTTTCTGTATGTGAATATGTTCAGTATCTGTTCTGATATGTGTATGATATGTTTTGTACTCATCTGATTATGCTTCAGATCGTGTATAGGGTTATGATTCTGATTGTGTTCAGTATCTGTTCTGATATGTGTACGCATATGGTTATGTTTCCGATCAGTATTGGGATTAAGTATGCTTTTGACTATGTTCAGTGTCTGATTCTGTTATGTCTTACTTATGTCTGTTTCGACTCAGTATCTGTACCGGTTTGTTTCAGTTTCGTCTCAGTATCAGTCTTGATTTAGATTTAGATTCGGTGTTATACGTTTAGTTTATATCCGTCAGTACATGTATTCAGTATTTGATTCAATTTCTGTTCTATTCTTGTCGTTGGATCTGTCTTTATTTCGTGTCGATTCTCTCGATCGGTTTAAGTAATTTCGTTAGGATTTTATTATTCTACATATAAACTTAGATTATCTAAAGCATTTCGTTTAATAAGTAATAATCTCTAAAGTTATAAAATAGTTATTTTGAGTAAATAATAACTTATGAATACTGATTAATTAAAAGATATGAATTTGAATCTAAACGTGTATTTAAAGATAGTAGTTCGACAATTATTTTCTTTTAAAGATCATGAGATTTTAAATGGTATTTAAAATGTTTTGGCTTAGCTATTTGTTTTGTTTCTGTTTCCTATGTCGTTTTACGGAATGATCGAAAGTGTTTCATTCGGAAATCCAGATTATTTAAATTATGCTATTTTTAGAATATAACTTTTCAAAGTTAGAAGATTAGTTCTTTTGTCCAATGATGATTTGCTATGAAATATGATAATATGTTTTATGTTGATGGAGTTCAAACATTCAATATAAGAAAATAGCTTTGCCAGGCATCTTGTTTTAAAAATAATAGCATTATCAAACGTTGTTCAAACTATCCGATAGTCATTAGTTTTTTTTATTTGTTCAAATGTTTCATTTACAAACGATAGGTTAGAAATTTTTCTTGTTATACGAGTACTAGATTATTTAAATGATGTTTTAAAATAAGTATGTTTATACACGATAAAATGCTTTTGACATCATGGTCAACGATGTATCAGTTTCTAGTTTCTACATCGGTTTTGTGTTGGGTTCGGTAATGGTTATGTATATGTATATGTCCGCCTTTTGTTTCCGTATCAGTTTCAGTTTCAGATCGGTTCGTGTATCAGTTTTTGTATCTGTCCTGTGCCTGCATCTTGTGTTTTTCTTCCGTTGATATGACTTTACTTGTACTGTTGATTTCTCCGTTACTAAGCAATTTTTGACTCAGCCGTATTTTCTTTTTATGTTTGTCTTATTTGTTTTACAGGTTGTAACACCCCGTGTTTTCGTAAGTGAAAGTCAAAGTCAAGGTCAAAGTCAACGACCGATTTCGCGCGACTTGACTCGTAGAAACTTCTTGTTTTTAATTATATTATGTGGAGTAAGTATTGTTAATCGCAATAATCGATGTGTGTCAATCGTATTCCAATCGATCTACGACTGTGAACTATAGGAAGTAACAATGCGAAAAAGTTAATCAACTAATAGTCAAGCTATGCTAACCAAATCGACATCAAATCGCAACTCGAGCTACCTATTTTTACTTGTTGTTCATACGCGTGTGTGTGCCTTACGTGTTACCTGTGCATGTTTATTTATGATTGTTGTGTAATCAAGCGAACTCAATCGAAACTCGAATGCTATCAAACTCGAACTCGAATCGCAATTGAACTATGAAAGATGGTGGAAAATAGATTACGCGAGACACGCAGTAGTTGGGACTGAAAGTAATTTGACTAGGAAACCCTATCGTATCGAACTGCTGGCAATCGAAACCGAAATATCAGAAATCATCGCGCAAAACACTCGAAAGGAGCAACCGATCGATCAGGCTTCCCAGCCGATCGAACAGCCAGCCGAACGGACTGCTGTCTGATCGGACAGGCTGTCCGATCGAGCTGCCAGCCGATCGGCCAGCCCTTTCCTCTTTTGTCATCCTATAAATACCCATGTCATTGTCATTCTTTACCACTTTTGGAAACCTTTGTTCGACCAGCACGCTCAACTCACCTTTTCTCAGATTTCTCTCGATTCCGGTAAGTTTTCGTCCTAAATCTTGTACTTTCTTGATCTATGCACACTCCTACACCTTTCTATCTTTCAAATCATAACTTTTAACCGTGAAATCATCAAGAATCAAGTGTTCTAGGATGATGTCATCATGGGTTCTTAAAGAACTTCATGTTTTGGCCTCAATCCACCAAGAATGACTTGGATCTAGCCGATTTCCACATAAACAAACAAGGATCTTTAATAGATCTGAACATAACCACGGTGAAAAGGATTGGAAGGTGGATTTTCCAACTTTCTCCCAACTCTTTTCACCCTATGACTTCAAACCGGTAGAAACGGAACCTGAGCCGGTTTACAAATCACTTCGGTGGTTGTACGGTTCAAGATCTGGATTCTATCCACAAGGTTAACCGACTTTGGGTTAAATGTTAAACTTCGTTCTGAACAAACCACCGACCGGATTTGGGTGATTCATGTCCGACCCGGGAAACCAAGTAAGGACGAGGCATCTATGGTTTTTACTCGCTGTCAAAATACCTCGATAAAACGACAAACAAACAGAACAGCCAAGTGTTAGACGAAAGGACTGATCAGGTCAGAATGCTGACCGATCGGACTGCTGTCCGAACGGACAGCCAGCCGATCGGCTAGCACATGGCCCCACATAATCAACTGGTTTTGAAGAAAGGTATTGAACGAACTGTTGTTCGATCGAACTACTGTTCGATCGGATTACTCTTCGGATCATGAGATACTATGCTTCAATACTTAATCGATTTTCAACATGTTCAACGCACTAGAAGTGCCACCCGATCGAACAGCCGTCCGATCAGGTGATACCCTGTTGTCCGATTGAACAGCAGTTGTGCTATTCGATCGATCAACCATCTGATCCATTGTATCACACTTTACATTCATTCAAGTCTTTGACTTGTTGACCTGTCCGATCGAACACCTGTTCGATTCAAAGACTAAATCTTGAAATCATGTTGAATGCCTAACCGATCCGGTTGCCGGCCGATCGGACAGTCGTCCGATCGACCGACCTGAAAGGTAAAGGTACTTCAATGTTTTTAAAATGCTACAACGAAAACTTCAAAAGTCAAGCCATCATACACAAACACATCCTTCCCAAAGGAAGAAAGAATCCACTCGAACAGCCATCTGATCGGCCTATCAACCGATCGGACAGCCGTTCGAGCAGTCTGTCAGCCGAACGATCAGCCGTCCGATCGGACTACCGTCCGATCGACCAGCTGTCCGACTCCCCCCACACTTGTTTCCTGTTTTACGTTTCACTTATCGTTATACTATCGAATCTATTCAGGCTAACCGTACTCGCTAAGCGCTCCCTTCAATCCATTAATCGCTGTGAGTATACTCGATCCCTTTTTGCTTTGAGCACTTTTGGGTGTTACATACGTTACGAATATTCAAACTACAACTATCACACTACTCAAACTATTTGAACGCTAACCGTTAATGCATGTTATACGTAGCTTATGAATGCTTGTTTGTTATGTTTACACATGGAATGTTGTCTACCTGCCTTAGCAACGATAGTACTATAGTTTGGACTCAGCACCCGTTCACTCGGGGGTTGTTAAGGATCTTTTACTTGCATGGATTACGGTGGTAATCATGTATTGCGAACTGCCTTGGGCAGTCAACCCGCAGTCATTGGTATCGATGGATCTATGTCGATAACTAACGTGTTTCATTTCACTATGTGTACGTGCTGGTTATGCGTAAACGAATTCGAACTCTATATGCTATTATCAAACTTGTATACTCACCTTTACATTTTATGTATTGACTTTATTTTAACGTATGTGACAGGTGTTTAGGTTGCTTGTATGCCTAGCTCACTGTGAAATTGAGGCTAGGAAAGGTCTAGGATGCTCTCTGTGCTGTGATGAAATTGAAGCTAGGAAAGGAGGTCCTAGAAACCAACAAATAATTATCTATGTTTAAATCTGAGTTGTCGGAACAGAATATTTGCCTAGATTTTATCTGTAATAATTTGATTACTGTTTGAGACATGGTATGGGACATGTTAATTTAAATTGAATGGTAATGATAGTTGTTATGGAAACTTCTGGACAATCTGTTTCGCTCAGTGCCATGCCCCGATGATTTCCGCCATCGGTTGGGGTGTGACAGATTGGTATCAGAGCCATAATTATAGGGAATTAGGCAAGACACGACCTAGTCCGGGCCGATGTCTTAGAAACCTAGTCTATTGTTAAGAACCAACATACCGACTTGTGCATATCCGTTAGGGATTGTGTATGAGCCTGCTATTCCTCACTATACTCGTTTATACTACACTCACACCACACTCGAATTTTCAACTATGAGCGGGCAATAAGGTCGAGAATAGGTGTGAAAACCGCAAACTCTTGACTAAAGTTGCTTACTCAGCTCGCATTTCAATTACAAGCAAGGGGAAATTATACCAAATCAGGAGTGAAATCCATATTTTGATGAATAATTTCCTCTATTTTATCAAAACAGGGATGAAGTTGTTAAGCCAGGGGTGAAACCCTAACCTTGACGACTTGTACCGCTTTTATACAAAACTCTCACCAAAGTCTCGACGGACTCCAACGACCTGAAGTCACAATATGACCAACGGGATGTGTGCCAAACGCCCAAGACTCGAGGCAAAGGCATGGTCCTGGAGGTTAAATGTGCATAACGGATCCTTGTGAATAGTCGAACCACTTTGGGTAGTCGAAGTCTACTAGCCGCGGACGATCTACCTCCCGATTTTTAAGCCTTTCAAAGATAGTTTGCCGATTTTATACGTGTTTGATGTGTCATTTCTCATTTACGTGTTTATTTTGACTCCCAAACGATTGCGTAACGACACGTTCAACGTGCAAAATCCGTGAACGTGCGTGACCAAACACACTAGATGCACAATTTACCGTGATTCTTGTTATGTCCCGGTTTTGACTCCGAAACGATTGCGAACCGAACGTGTGACGTACGGAATCCGTACGCGAACGAGACCGAAAACACGAAACGTAATTTAAACGTGATTCTTTGAAGAAACGTGAATCACCTTTTGCCTTTCTCTCACTAGTTTCTCTCTCTAGCTCCTATCTCCTCAAAGGTAGCAAATGGCAAAAGTATCAAAAGTTGCCAAAAGTCCTAAACTCTAACCCTAACACATCTATTTATAGGTTTCTGTTTTCTGCTTGCCTCTATTTGTCAAATGCGTATGTGTTCCCTTGCTTCTGTGCTTAGGTACTAAATGATTATGTGTTCTACGTGATATGTGATTATGTGATTTCGTGATAAGTACTTACGTAAGCGTACGTGTTCCTGAGCTTTAGTAAGTAATAGACGTGTGAGGTGAGATTCGAATACAATGTGATGAGTCCTGTGACAATGTCTGTTGCAGACCATGTTGTCTGGATCCCGTCATGCACTCTCTCGTCAAGAAAAGAGAGACAAACGCCTCGCTTCTATCATCGCCAAAAGTGTGGCAAAGGCCGTGAGTGATGTTTACGAAAATGCCAGCAAGTCATCCGAGGAATCAAGGACCGATGCTCCTAAGGCTACCGCAAGACCTTTCAGCTTCAAGCAATTTAAGTCGTGTGGGCCAAAAGAATTCACTGGCGAGGGAGGTCCTACTGCACTATTTCACTGGTTTGATTCCATTGAGGTTACTCTGCGACAGAGTGGTTTCCCTGATGACCTCCGAACTCTGAATGCTACCGGCGTTTTCCAGTCCCGTGCTCTAGACTGGTGGACGGCCGAGAGGAACAAGCGAGGGAACGATGCAGCCTACGGTCTGTCGTGGGACGAGCTTAAGGAAGTTATGCTAGAGGAATTCTGCCCTCCTCACGAACGTCAAAAGCTGGAAGATGAATTTTGGCACATACAGCAGAAGGATGGTGACAATGCTGGTCTTACTGCTCGTTTCAAACAGCTCAGCATTATCTGTCCCGACCATGTCAAGACTCCCGACATGACAATCAAGAAGTACATCCGGGCCCTGCCCGACTGCGTTGCTGATTTCGTGCAAGCGGCTAAGACTACGACAATCGAGGAAACTTATCTGCTGGCCGCTGAAATCAACGACAAGCGGGTTAAGGCTGGTGTATGGGATAAGACTTCGAAGCATCTGCATCAAGCTACCGCTACCGCACCCACTGCTGAACCCAACTCATCATGCAACAAGAGAAAGAACAAGAGAAAGAATAGCTCCACCAACAAGAACTGTGCGATTACTGCTGCATCGATTCAAGCTGTACCTGCTCAACAGCGTCAAGTAGCGGCGCCTGTGGCCAATGCACCGCCTGCAAAGCGTGCATACACTAGACCACACCTGCTCTGCCCTACTTGCACCTACCATCACCCAACTACCATTCCTTGCCGTTTTTGTGTTCATTGCAACGTGTACGGCCAGTTTACTGCAAACTGCCGTATTCGTCAAGCTCCTGCCAATCAAGCTCTACTCACTGCCCCACAGGGTCAACAAGCTCCTCCGGCACCCGTAGTCAAAGCCAGAGCCTGCTTAGCATGTGGCGACCCGAACCACTTCACCAACATGTGCCCAAACAGGGCTGTGAAACAAGAGCCTCAGCAACAGCAACCACAGCAGCAACAACAGCAACAACAACAGCAGGCCGCACGCGCCAGAACTTTCAACCTCAACGTGCGTCAAGCCCAAGCCGATAACAACTTGGTCAATGGTACGTTCCTTGTGAATGGTATTTATGTTTCCTGTTTGTTTGATACCGGAGCCGATAATTGATTTGTGTCGTTCGAATTTGAGAAACTCCTTAGTCGTAAGCGCTCCAAACTTTCCTCGACATTCGATGTTGAAGTCGCTACCGGAAGAACCGTCTCTGTCAATTCTGTTCTTCGTGATTGCACTCTTGAGCTCAACAATCACATCTTTTCGATCGACCTTATCCCGATGCAACTCGGAAGCTTTGATGTCATAATAGGCATGGATTTTCTTCGAGAAAATCATGCTGAAGTTGTGTGCTTCGACAAGATGATTCGTTTTTCGCTCGCAAATGGTGACTTATTGTGTGTTTACGGTGATACTACTTCAAAGGGGCTCAAACTTATGTCATGTATCTAAGCAAGCAAGTATCTCCGTAAGGAATACATGGATTTCTTGGCTAACATTGTAGTAGCGGAGAAGGAAAAGAAAGAGAAGAAGGAAGTGAAAGACGTTCCCGTGGTTCGAGAATTTCCTAATGTTTTTCCAGAGGATCTTCCCGGACTACCGCCAAGTCGCGATATCGATTTTCGTATTGACCTCATTCCTGGAGCCAACCCCATTGCCAAAGCTCCTTATCGACTAGCGCCGTCTGAAATGTGTGAACTCTCAACCCAACTCCAGGAATTACTTGATAAAGGCTTCATTCGCCCGAGCACCTCTCCTTGGGGCGCGCCAGTCCTTTTCGTCAAAAAGAAGGATGGGTCGTTCCGGATGTGCATCGACTACCGGGAATTGAATAACCTAACTATCAAGAACCGCTATCCTCTACCTCGTATCGACGATTTGTTTGATCAACTACAAGGTGCCACGTGTTTCTCCAAGATCGACCTACGTTCAAGTTACCATCAGCTACGTTTTCAAGAGGAAGATATACCCAAAACCGCGTTTCGTACTCGATACGGTCATTACGAATTCGTTGTCATGCCTTTTGGTCTAACAAACGCACCAGCGGTTTTCATGGATCTGATGAATCGCGTGTGTAAACCATACCTCGACCGTTTCGTCATCGTGTTTATCGACAACGTCTTGATCTATTCCAAATTGAAGGTCGAACACGCGCAACATTTACGTTTGGTTCTCGAGCTACTCCAGGGGAACCAACTCTATGCCAAATTCTCCAAATGTGAATTTTGGTTGGAGGAAGTTCAGTTTCTGGGGCATATTGTTAATAGTCAGGGCATTCACGTCGATCCTGCCAAGATAGAAGCTGTCAAGAGTTGGGTTACGCCTAAGAACCCGTCTGAAGTCCGCTCTTTTCTCGGACTAGCGGGTTATTATCGACGATTTATCGAAGGATTCTCAAAGATCGTTGTGCCGCTTACCTCTCTTACACATAAGGACCAGTCTTTTGTCTGGGGAACCAAACAAGAGTCTGCCTTTCGAACCCTCAAACACATGCCTTGCAATGCTCCTGTTCTCACATTGCCAGACGGAAACAATGATTTCATTGTCTACTGTGATGCTTCCAACCTTGGTCTTGGTTGTGTTCTTATGCAACGAGACAAGGTCATAGCTTACGCATCTCGTCAGCTCAAAATCCACGAGAAGAACTATACAACCCATGATCTCGAGCTAGGCGCGGTTGTTTTTGCATTAAAGATTTGGCGACACTACCTGTATGGTACCAAGTGTACGATCTTCACCGATCATAGGAGCCTACAACACATCTTTAATCAGAAGGAGCTTAATATGCGTCAACACCGATGGGTGGAACTTCTCAACGATTACGACTGTGAGATTCGTTATCACCCAGGAAAGGCAAACGTTGTTGCCGACGCACTTAGCAGACGGAGCTATCTGCTTAGCACTCGTAATGTTCAAGCCCAACATGATCTCGAAACCCTCATCCGCGACGCGCAACATGCATGTTTCAACGAATGCACTTTGAAGAAAGAAAGAATCTACCACGATGGAGCCCAGCTTGTGAGCAAATCGAACGGAATATTTCATTTCTCAGACCGAATTTGGATTCCCAAACGAACCAATTTGCAGCAAATTCTAATGGATGAAGCCCATAAATCCAGGTATTCCATTCATCCAGGTGCCGACAAAATGTACCAGGATCTTCGTTATAAGTACTGGTGGCCGGGTATGAAAAGGGATATCGCCCTCTATGTCGGAAAATGCCTAACTTGTGCTAGAATCAAAGCCAAACACCAAAGACCCTCTGGCTTACTCGAACAACCACTAATTCCTATGTGGAAATGGGAGAGTATAGCTATGGAGTAACCAAGCTACCACACACGTCATCAGGTCACGACAGCATTTGGGTTGTTGTTGATCGTTTGACTAAATCAGCCCACTTTCTGCCCATACGGGAAGACTACAAGGTAGAACGATTAGCCCGAATCTACACCGACGAGATCATTTGTAATCATGGGACGCCTCGTGACCTCATCTCTGATCGTGATGCACGGTTTACTTCGTGACTGTCGGAAACGTTTCAAACGGCACTCGGTACAACGCTAAATCTAAGTACTGCGTTCCACCCACAAACCGACGGTCAGACTGAAAGAACGATTCGTACTCTTGAAGACATGCACCGAGCGTGTGTTCTAGACTTCGGTGGTAATTGGGATAAATACCTGCCATTGGTCGAATTCTCGTATAATAACAGCTATCATTCTAGCATCGAGATGGCACCTTTCGAGGCATTGTACGGAAGAAGATGTCAGTCGCCTATTGTGTGGCACGAGATCGGTCATTCGCAACTAACCAGTCCTGAGTTACTGCAAGAAACGGCAGACAAAATTTTCCAAATTCGAGACAACCTAGTGAAGGCTCGGGATCGACAGAAAAGTTACGCCGATAAAAAGCGCAAGCCCTGTGAATTTGGCGTTGGTGACTACGTACTCCTAAAGGTATCACCTTGGAAGGGTGTAGTCCGATTCGGCAAGAAAGGGAAACTCGCGCCTCGATATGTTGGGCCTTTTAAGATTCTGGAAAGGATCGGAAAAGTCGCCTACAGACTCGAACTACCGGAGGAACTTAGCAACGTCCACCCGACTTTCCACGTGTCAAACCTCCGAAAGTGCATCGCCGGCCATGACTTACATGTCTCTCTAGACGATCTACAAGTGAACGAAACATTACACTTCGTAGAAAAGCCTGTCGAAATCATGGATTGCCAAACCAAGCAGCTCAGGCGCTCACGCATTCCTATTGTGAAGGTCCGATGGGAAGGCAAACGAGGCGCAGAGTTCACTTGGGAACTCGAAAGCTACATGAAGGCAAAGTACCCGCAGTTGTTCCAGGAGAAAGTCTAGATAGAGAAAGTCCTCAAGTGATTCATGGCGGTTGTAGCAGCTTCTAGCTTAATTTCGGGACGAAATTCTCTAAACAAGGGGAGGCTGTAACACCCCGTGTTTTCGTAAGTGAAAGTCAAAGTCAAGGTTAAAGTCAACGACCGATTTCGCGCGACTTGACTCGTAGAAACTTCTTGTTTTTAATTATATTATGTGGAGTAAGTGTTGTTAATCGCAATAATCGATGTGTGTCAATCGTATTCCAATCGATCTACGACTTTGAACTATAGGAAGTAACAATGCGATAAAGTTAATCAACTAATAGTCAAGCTATGCTAACCAAATCGACATCAAATCGCAACTCGAGCTACCTATTTTTACTTGTTGTTCATACGTGTGTGTGCCTTACGTGTTACCTGTGCATGTTTATTTATGATTGTTGTTTAATCAAGCGAACTCAATCGAAACTCGAATGATATCAAACTCGAACTCGAATCGCAATTGAACTATGAAAGATGGTGGAAAATAGATTACGCGAGACACGCAGTAGTTGGGACTGAAAGTAATTTGACTAGGAAACCCTATCATATCGAACCGCTCGCAATCGAAACCGAAATATCAGAAATCGTCGCGCAAAACACTCGAAAGGAGCAACCGATCGATCAGGTTTCCCAGCCTATCGAACAGCTAGCCGAACGGACTGCTGTCCGATCGGACAGGCTGCCAGCCAATCGGCCAGCCCTTTCCTCTTTTGTCATCCTATAAATACCCCTGTCATTGTCATTCTTTACCACTTTTGGAAACCTTTGTTCGACCAGCACGCTCAACTCACCTTTTCTCAGATTTCTCTCGATTCCGGTAATTTTTCGTCCTAAATCTTGTACTTTCTTGATCTATGCACACTCCTACACCTTTCTATCTTTCAAATCATAACTTTTAACCGTGAAATCATCAAGAATCAAGTGTTCTAGGATGATGTCATCATGGGTTCTTGAAGAACTTCATGTTTTGGCCTCAATCCACCAAGAATGACTTGAATCTAGCCGATTTCCACATAAATAAACAAGGATCTTTAATAGATCTGAACATAACCAGGGTGAAAAGGATTGGAAGATGGATTTTCCAACTTTCTCCCAACTCTTTTCACCCTATGATTTCAAACCGGTAGAAACGGAACCTGAGCCGGTTTACAAATCACTTCGGTGGTTGTACGGTTAAAGATCTGGATTCTATCCACAAGGTTAATCGACTTCGGGTTAAATATTAAACTTCGTTCCGAACAAACCACCGACCGGATTTGGGTGATTCTTGTCCGACCCGGGAAACCAAGTAAGGACGAGGCATCTATGGTTTTTACTCGCTGTCAAAATACCTCGATAAAACGACAAACAAACAGAACAGCCAATTGTTAGACGAAAGGACTGATCAGGTCAGAATGCTGACCGATCGGACTGCTGTCCGAACGGACAGCCAGCCGATCGGATAGTCAGCCGATCGACTGGCCAGCCGATCGGCTAGCACATGGCCCCACATAATCAACTTGTTTTGAAGAAAGGTATTGAACGAACTGTTGTTCGATCGAACTACTGTTTGATCGGATTACTCTTCGGATCATGAGATACTATGCTTCAATACTTAATCGATTTTCAACATGTTCAACGCACTAGAAGTGCCACCCGATCGAACAGCCGTCCGATCAGGTGACACCCTGTTGTCCGATTGAACAGCAGTTGTGCTATTCGATCGATCAACCATCCGATCCATTGCATCACACTTTACATTCATTCAAGTCTTTGACTTGTTGACCTGTCCGATCAAACACCTGTTCGATCGAACACCTGTCCGATCGAACACCTGTTCGATTCAAAGACTAAATCTTGAAATCATGTTGAATGCCTAACCGATCGGGTGGCCGGCCGATCGGACAGCCGTCCGATCGACCGACCTGAAAGGTAAAGGTACTTCAATGTTTTTAAAATGCTACAATGAAAACTTCAAAAGTCAAGCCATCATACACAAACACATCCTTCCCAAAGGAAGAAACAATCCACTCGAACAGCCATCCGATCGGCCTATTAACCGATCGGACAGCCGTTCGAGCAGTGTGTCAGCCGAACGATCAGCCGTCCGATCGGACTACCGTCCGATCGACCAGCTGTCCGACTCCCCCCCACACTTGTTTCCTGTTTTACGTTTCACTTATCGTTATACTATCGACTCTATTCAGGCTAACCGTACTCGCTAAGCGCTCCCTTCAATCCATTAATCGCTGTGAGTATACTCGATCCCTTTTTGCTTTGAGCACTTTTGGGTGTTACATATGTTACGAATATTCAAACTACAACTATCACACTACTCAAACTATTTGAACGCTAACCGTTAATGCATGTTATACGTGGCTTATGAATGCTTGTTTGTTATGTTTACACATGGAATGTTGTCTACCTTCCTTAGCAACGATAGTACTATAGTTTGGACTCAGCACCCGTTCACTCGGGGGTTGTTAAGGATCTTTTACTTGCATGGATTACGGTGGTAATCATGTATTGCGAACTGCCTTGGGCAGTCAACCCGCAGTCATTGGTATCGATGGATCTATGTCGATAACTAACGTGCTTCATTTCACTATGTGTACGTGCTGGTTATGCGTAAACGAATTCGAACTCTATATGCTATTATCAAACTTGTATGCTCACCTTTACATTTTATGTATTGACTTTATTTTAACGTATGTGACAGGTGTTTAGGTTGCTTGTATGCCTAGCTCACTGTGAAATTGAGGCTAGGAAAGGTCTAGGATGCTCTCTGTGCTGTGATGAAATTGAAGCTAGGAAAGGAGGTCCTAGAAACCAACAAATAATTATCTATGTTTAAATCTGAGTTGTCGGAACAGAATATTTGCCTAGATTTTATCTGTAATAATTTGATTACTGTTTGAGACATGGTATGGGACATGTTAATTTAAATTGAATGGTAATGAAAGTTGTTATGGAAACTTCTGGACAATCTGTTTCGCTCAGTGCCATGCCCCGATGATTTCCGCCATCGGTTGGGGTGTGACACAGGTAATCTGGGATAATCTTGGATTTCAGTGAGGAGCGTTAGGAAGTTGCTGATCAAGATTATTTTAGCATTGTAATAAAATGTAATTAGGATCTTTCATTTAATTGGTTTTAGTTTTGATATCTGTAAGAGTGACACGTCAGCCCTATTCGGGTCGGGGTGTTACACTATTGGTCAAAGCTTCTAGCCAAATCACCCATTTGTTTTTCTAAGGTTGGAGTCAAGGGGAATGTAATATGTTACTTCAACGGTTGACTTTTCAAATAGTCTGGTTGAATGGTTGGATTGGAAGCATGTTAGTGTGAAACGTGACTTTTCAAATAGTCTGGTTGAATGGTTGGATTGGTGGGTTATTCTTGAAAGTGGAATGAGGTCACTTTTAATTAATCAAAATCTGGCCGGAGATGGTGGATAAGTAGGGTGGATGGTGCGGTGGTAGGTTATGGTGGTAATGGTAGGTAGGTGGTGGCTGATGGAGGAGGATGAAAGAGATGGATGATGGTTGAGGTTGAAATAGATGGTCTGTGATATATTAATTTTTATTTTTATTTATTTGAGTAAATAAGATAAAATGACCAAAATACCCTAATATGAGTTCATTTAGTCAGATTTAACAATAAAAACTAACTAAGTTAGGGTTAAAGGACATAACATGCAAAGATTTGCAAACATAGAGTACGTTTTTTGTATTTTTTTTTTAAGATAAAGGACATACTTTGCAATCTAATATAAACATAAAGGACGTTTTTTTTGTAATTTACTCAATAATTTAAAGAGTAAATTACAAAAATAGTACTTTATGTTTAAACTAGATTGCAAACTATGTCATTTGTCTTCAAAAAGTACAAAAAAAACATACCAGATGTTTGCAAACCTTGCACGTTACGTCATTTGGACCTAACTCTGTTAGTTTTCATTGTTAAATATAACCAAGCTGACCCATATGAGGGCAAATTAGTCTTTTACCCATTACCATATTTATTTATTTAGTCAAATAAAGAAACATAAAAATAATAAATTTTAAAAATTATCTTATGTATATTATATACATATATGAAAAAATTACATCGTTGGTCCTTGTGGTTTCTGCTAAATTTCAATGTTAGGTACCAATAGTTTTTTGTTGTAAAATCAGGTATTAACGTTCTAATTTGTCACAATGTTGAGTACTAAGGACAAACCTTATTAACTTTTTTGTTAAATCTTACTAAAATAACTAAAATGCCCTTTAATAACTAGCTTAGTGAGTCTATTTTTTAGTTAATATATTTGACTAATATAATGAAAGTAATTTTTCTGTTTTATTTATAAAATTAAATGGATTTGAAGTTTCTTATTTATAAACTTCGAGTTTATAATTTATATTAAGTTAAAAATTTTATTTTACAAGCATATTATTTATAAGCTCAAAGTTTATAAATAAAAAACTTCAAATCCATTTAATTTTATAAATAAAACAGAAAAATTACTTTCACTAAATTAGTCAATTATAATTAATTAAAAATAGACCCACTAGTTATTAAAGGTAATTTTAGTCATTTTATTAATATTTAACAAAAAAGTTAATAAGGTTTGGTCTTAGTACTCAACATTGTGATAAATTAGAACATTAATACCTGATTTTACATTAAAAAACTATTAGTATCCGACATTGAAATATGGCAGAAACCATAAGGACCAACGGTGTATTTTTTTCTATATATATCTAAAACACCCACAAACACACATTATCTCTTTCTATTACAACCACCAAACAACACCACCCTCAGCCACCAGCATCTCTTTCAACCTCCACCATCAGCCACCACTACCTGCCACAGCACCATCCACCCCACATGACCTAAAACCCCTAAAAATCCTCTTACCACCACCACCGTTGTAACACCACAACTTTGGAATTTCTGATGTCGAGAAGGAAAAGTGCAAAGGCCGCCCTGACATAAATGAATCTGTGTGTTGTTCATATTCAGATCTGATTTTGAATCTGTGTGTAGTTCAATTTGAGAGAATTAGATCTGATTCTGATCCGATTTGAGAGATTTAAATCTGAATACTTACTAGATCTTGTAGAGAGAGAGAGACAATTTGTAAAGAGAGTGGTATAGCGATGGCGATGGTGATTTGATGGCGATGATGGTATTATGGTGGTGATGGTGGTGATTCAATGGAGGTGCTGCATAACCAGATTGTAGAGAGAGAGAGAGTGTGTGTGTGTGAGTTTGTAGAGAGAGAGAGAGAAAGACACCTTATAGAGAGAGAGAGAGTTTGTGAGTTTTATTTATGTTTATTTATTTAATTATATATGGTAAAATGACTAAAATACACTCATGTGGAGTTCACTTGTTCAGATTTAACCATCAAAACTAACTAAGTTATGGCTAAAGGACAGAACGTGCAAGGGTTTCAAATATCGAGTACGTTTTTGTACTTTTTGAAGACAAAAGACATAGTTTGCAATCTAGTGTAAACATAAGGACGATTATTGTACTTTACTCTAATTTAAATTAAATTAAAAACATATAATTATGATAACCTTGCCTTGTTGAAGATCCATATAATACCAAATGAAGAATATTGTTGTAGGTGAATGATGACCATGAACTATGTTGTTGTGAAAGAATATTAAGCAATTTTTAATATATAAGCTTGTTAATGTTGTTGTGATAGAATATTAAGCAATTTTGAATATATAAGCTTGTTAGCTTGTTACGAAACATTTTGTTTATTTGATAAACATCCCTATATTTGTAATTTCAAAAGTTTTCTTGTACTAAACTAAGATATATGATATATGTGTTTAAATTTCAAAATTTTATCCGATATATTGATACATTGTTATCGCTAACAAACATAATTATTTAGAGATTCAAGTTACTCATTAAGTGTAATTTAACATATCATATTAATAAACCAATATAGATTACAAATTAGACGAGTTAAAAAAATGAGAATTAATAATTAATGATTATTGCAAGTGGTGTGGTGTTGACTCAGAAATTATTTGATTTAGTTTCAAAAAAATATATCATTGGTAAAAAAATCAAAATAAGAATTGATTTAGTTTCAAAAAAGATATATCGTAGGTAAAAAAATAAAAAAAGAATTCTTATTTATTAAATAAAAAAAGGTGGTTTTAATTAAAGCCCTATCAAAAAAGGCGCTTGTAATTTGTTAAAAAAAGGGATACGTAAAAAGACGGTTGAATTTTTAACCAAAAAAGACGGTTTTTCCTAATGCAACGTTTCTTTACTTTTTATTTATATAACTAATTATTTTCCGCCCGCGCGTTGCGGCGGGACCCAATGACTACAAAAGGCGTGTCAGTAACAGCAAACAGATACCGAATATCAAAACATAAATAAAATGACGTGATAAGGATAATCACTCCGTCATAAAAAAACGATTTTAAATAACCAAATATATAATAATAGGACTCACACGTCCTACACGTTGGAAATTCGGTTGTTTTCAGTTCAGTTATTACGGTGCTAACACGTTAAAATATGGATGAGCTCGGTACCGGTAACGGAAACGAAAGTACCGATCCGGAAAATCATCGAGATTAGGTACCGGCACCGAAAATGCTCGGTACAATACGATATGGTATTTGAATGTAAAAAGCAATAAATACAGGTATGGTGCTAGACCGGTGTCGAACCGAAAGTAACGATTCTGAAAACGCCTACCGAATTGGTAACGAAAATGATTTGGTATTGTAAATTTGGTACCGATACGATACCGGTTCGTTTACAGGATTTGATATGATTTTCTCATCAATATTCTAAATATCCAAGTTAATTTTACATGCTACAAGTCATTCAGTACAGAAAAAGACAAAAAAGAAAGCAAAATAAGTTGTTGTATATATTAAACATCATTCAAACGAAATACAGTTTACTTACCGTGTGTATGAAAAGTAATCTAAACGGTGCAATTGTTTGCATTGCTGCGTTGCTACAGGATTTGATGAGCTCGGTACCATCAACCGGTACCGAAAATACCGTAACCGAAATCCCCAAAAGTGGGTACCGGTACCGAATATACCTAGTATGGTACGGTTCGGTACCGGTTGGTACTGGTACGACACCGGTATTTGAGGGTAAAAACCGGTGAATACCTGTGCAGAACCGGTACCGAAAATACACCGGTTTGGTAAATTTGAGACCGGATTACTTGCATTGCTGCGTTGCTACAGGATTTGATAAGCTCGGTACCAACCGGTACCGAAAATACCGCTACCGAAAATACCGTTACCGAAATCCCCAAAAGTGGGTACCGGTACCGAATATACCTAGTATGGTACGGTTCGGTACTGGTACGACACCGGTATTTGAGGGTAAAAACCGGTGAATACCTGTGCAGAACCGGTAACGAAAATACACCGGTTTGGTAAATTTGAGATCGGTACCTATACCCGATACCATTTGCTCATCTCTTAATGATGTTAATTTTAATTTAAAAAATAAATAATAAATCACATTACTGTTCATTCAGTTTCAATTTTATGATATATATATTTGGAAAACAAAAATATGAAATACGACGATGCTCATACAAAGTGCCATAAAAGCATTTTAGGGACCATCTTTTTTGAATATTTTTGTACTAGTAATTGAAAAAACGATGAAGCACCACAAACTACCACTGTTTGACAACCTACGTGGAAGTGTTTTCCATAAAGCAGTTGACTTGTTGAAAGGAGAGCTATTTAGGAAGCAAGACATGTTGAAAAAAAAATCTATCATGTGGTTGCCAGATGTGGATTAGTTGCAGGTTGCCGTGTGCTTGTCAGCTGGATAAGAACAAATGTGCAAGTAATAAATGTTAAACAAATAACCATTTTGTGATTTAGTACGATGTACGTAGCTTAAACACTGCATTGATTTAATCGTGCAACTCGTAAGATTCAACTCGAAGACGTCGATGTCTTCTGGTTTGGTCTAGTACCTCGCCTCCGCCCATCATCAGCAGGAGTATAGACTGTTGTACGGCGGCGCGTATGTCACTGTGATTTCACGTTCATTTCTACATTTTCCAAAGGGTGACCTACTCTTACCGTCGACGATAGCGCGGACGAGGTTAGGGATTAGCATGATGTGGGGGATGTAACTTCTTAAGAAGTTCCCCGTCCTTGGCGAGCAGCTTAAAACTCGTGGGGGACATCACTTCCAGTCGGTTCAATTGCTGGAACACTTCTATCTAGTCTATCCACGCCCAGCCCTTGGCCGCACAGGAGCATCCAGTCTATATTGACAACGCAGAGATGCCATAGCTACCACCACCCCTCGAGCCGCCTCAACATCCATGACACGTTGTTCTAGGTCCTGCCCTAGGAGTAGCGACGTATCAGCATTTACAAGCCATTGTTGACACGCTTACTGGTACGGTCAACACGCTTGCTGGTACGATCGAAACACTGTCTGATTTGATGGGTTGGTTGGTTGGTTCGTGAGATGCAGGACCGACGAGAGTGAGAAGAGTTACTTGCCATATCGCTCCCACCGCCTCTGGTACAACAGTAGTAGCAGGATCCACAGCGAGATCCGGATCCGCAGCCGTAGACGAGTCAGTTGTTCTTGTTTTTATATCTTGTATTCAATTGTAGTTTATTTTTTGTTATAGATGTACAAACTTATGTTATATATGTCATATTCAGTTGTTCGGTTACATGATGTTTATTTCTATTACATCGATATTTCATAATAATTTGTTAAAACCATAATGTTGAAATGATAATACTGAAATAGTATAATATTCAAACAGTAAACATTGAAACGATAGAAAACTTGAAACGGTATAATGTTGAAACAATCTATACTGTCAATAAAAGAAGAAAATGCAGTGCCATAAGAAAAGCTGAGGTGGCAGCCATAGAGGTTGTCCAACAATGCTTTTCTTATGTCATTATTGCATCATTGTCACAGGAAATAATCCTAATTATTGAAAACAATTCTCCTTTTTAATTAGGTAACTTTTATAGCCACTTTTCTTAGCTTCATACTAAGTTACCTGAAACACGTTTTTAAAAGATTTTATCAGCAAGAAATACTGGTGAGTGCATCCTAGTTTAATCAAAACAAGTTTTATCATTTTACAACATTGATGGCAATCTAGCAATTACATTTGTTTACATCTACTTTAATTACCACCCACGGCACTGTCAATCCTGACTTATGGAAATGTTACTACTCATATTGTAATAACAAATTTTATATACAAAACCTCAACATACCCATGATAATTGTAGAATTACAAATACTCAATCACTGTTAATTATAATGTAAAATAATTGAGGTTTTGTAAAACAGTTTATAAAAGAATTTACAAAAAGAGGATAAACTCACTTTGCTATTTTAGATAATTCCTGGTTATAATCTATTTAAAATAAACAATGCACACGCGTTAGTATAATAACCCAATTTACATTAGCTATACCCTCCCCCTGAGACAGAACTCCAACGACCGAGTCGGGCAGAGCCTAGACATGCGTTACGGAGCTCTAGATCAATCGGGCATAGTAACTAATATGTAACAGGGGTTATAATACTTACAACGAGGCAGAGCTTCGCTTATTAGGGGGTATTTGGCTATAGTTTTAGCCTATTAGAAGTTGGGAGAAAATAAAGAAAGTTGAACGATTGAAATGGCCGATTTCTGTTCCTTTTATAGCTGATCTAGGAGGTTCTCGCGCCCCGCGAAAGATACACGAATGGCCTTCGCGGCCCGCGAGCAATGTAGGGTAGGTTATAGGATTGGCGAGTCACAAGTGTAGGGTTGCCGAGTGTTATGCCACGTGGCGGGCTGGGGTGCCGCCTAGTGGTACTGGGTCGCGGCCCGCGACGGCTTACCTTAAGGGAGTCACGCCCCGCAAGAGCCTTCTATTTCTTGTTTTATTTGATTTTTAATGAAATAAAGGTATTACGGGGCCGTTTTTTGTATATGGGGTGTATTTTAGAATGTCTAGGGGTGTCAGGGGTGTTTTAGGAGAGTTGTTCTATTTTGGGTATAACTCCTAAACTATTTAATAAAGTATATAATGCACCTGTGTTAAGTATAGTAACCCAATCAAATTTATCAATATGCCACCAGACAGAACCTCAACGTACTTAATCGGGCAGAGCCTTGACATTCGTTGGTGGGTCCTAAATAATTCGGACAGGGTATTGACTCAGTGATCATGGGTTACAATACTTAAAACGGGGCATGGCTTTGTATGATTTAGGGGTGAATTACTAAAGCAAAATAATAGATTCGAAGAGACATAGTGGGAGACGAAAGAAAGAAAAGAATGGAATAGTGTTTGAAAGTTGAACTATAACACTCCATATATACTACGAATTGTATCTTAGAGGGCACGCAAGCATTGATTGTTTCTGCTTTTATAACCTTCCACGTATACATATGATCCACGTACACACAATTCCTTATAATTCATTTGTTTAGTTTTAATTTATTTTTATATTATTATTATTATAATTAATTTAATTACTTCACTCGTTTGGCACTTATAACTTCTAAAATATGACGTTTTATAAAATAATGAATATGTCATTAGAACGAGAATATTGGTGTCTACATTTTGAGCCAAGTTTCATTAAAAACGGAGTAAGTTCAAATTTAAGGTATTTTATAATTTAATTATTAAACGGTTCCTACGCTCGCCCAAAATAACTCATATTTTCATCGGTCAACTTACCCATGATGCATCCTTTTAATAACATAAGTTTTTATATACTTTATTTTTATAAATAAAAATTTTAGGAATGTTACATCCTCCCCACCTTGTTTTAAATCTCGTCCTCGAGATTCACTGAAATGTGGAGGAATACCTTTAGTTTGTCATTAATCCTAGTATATTATGGTCTTTGCTTTGAACTTTGACCAGAACTATTCTCTTTGTTTTGAGACTCTTATCTTTTCAAGAGTTCTTAATCAAGGTAAAAATTACTCTTATTAGATATTTTGTGTCTTAGCAAAATTTTTAGTTACGGGTTTCCTAATGCATTAATAATCGCAAGGGGAATTCTTATACTTTCGATGGCGTCCCAACTTAAAGAGTTCCTGTTGTTCATCTTGTCATACGAATTTCGAGACGGATGATCAAACGAAATAATGTTTGATATTAGAATTATAGATGTATAAGAGAGATTTCTGACAATTAAGTCTAAAATTTATCACTGACACACATGTTCGTGATTTATCCATAATTGTCAATCGTTATGGTCTTTGGATTTTCTTATAGATATACATATCTATATAATCATATATTCAGCATTCATAAGGTCAATGTATTTAACAGATTTATATTTCCAAAACAGGTCAGACATTAGGTCATGGTATTATTTAGGGAATTCCATTCACATAACATATACCCCATCTTACCCGGTCTCGCCAGAGAGGTACCCCCATCTTACCCGGACAAGCTGGAGAGTCTACTACATGATACCCAGTCTTGCTGGAGAGGTAATTATCATTGTATTTCCCATAATAGAATTTTCTCAAATCATGATTTTAGAAGTACATCATTTATTATGGCTTGCATCAAGAAATAAGGAAATTATTATTCTCATGATGGATCATATTCCAGAACTGAGTAGTACTAATAAACAAGAAATAACAGTGGCCAGGTGTTATCGCTTATTTATCATACTTGCAATGTTCTAGTTATCGTCCTCACGACATACCAACATCCATCACACTTTATTTACACAAGTAATTAGCTTATCTCGAAGCTTATACTAAGGCTTTTTCTTGGGTTAAAGTCTAAATACTATTCAGGGTGTTATCAGTAAATATCAATATCCTAACTCTTTTGTTTAAGCATAGGTATTACTATGGTTGTGGCTTTCTTTGGTTTAGAAAATTGAGTTTTGACAAAATATCATTCTCTCCATTGACACTTATGGCTTGGTTCAGTGTGATGAGTATGCTTACAACTAACTCTATTTAAGTTTATATATTATTAGATTCTGTAGCAAGGAATATTTTATTGAGACAGATGGCAACATAATACGTTTCATGATTTATTCTTATAATGACTTCATGTTTTCATATGAATCACAAATGATATTTTCTCTTATGATTATCTACATAAGATATTTGATTATTATTTTGTATATACCATCAAGAAATTCTATTATGTATATGCATATATGTATATATTTATTATTTAGAAACTTAAAATTTCAAATCTCTAGTTGATATAAAAAATTTCATAATATATATTTATTACTAAATCATTTTGTAATATCTTTAATTTATAACAATCCAACTATATAACCGATGACACCAATCATCGAGCTTATTTCTCTCACTTTATTTACCCTTTTTATAAAAGTAGTATATTGAAATAAATTTCTGTCAAATTTATTGAATATAATATTTTGGAATTAAAGGATGGATAAATAAAAGTTTAAAGAAATAATTTAGTCAAAATATAAACTATTTCGACTCATGGGAACAGTTTCATTTTTTTTAATTAGTGGGTTGAACTATATTGGTTTCAAATATTAAAACTTAACTTTTAATTTATTGTATATTATATTGTATTATTTATTCTAGGAAGTATTGCAGTAGGTAATACAAAGGTTGACGTTTCTAAAATTGATTCTAAATATAATAGGTAATTAAGTAATGTACATGTATTAGAATATATATGTACATATCTCAAACTATAATAATAGTAATTTGTTTAAATATATTCCAATATTAAAATTGTAATTTGATATATATATATATATATATATATATTAATAAAGCTATATAAAGGACAAATGTATTAAACACTCACTTCAGTCAGTTATTTTTTTTATGTGGGGCATCTATTTTAATTTTTAGCTTCAAAATGAACCTATAACTAGAACGTTTAGGGAAATTTAACGTGCCAGGAAAAATAAATAAATACATACTAAATTATTGATTTATGTCGGGTAAAAAGAGATGTTTTCATTTTGTTATATCCTTACTTCTAAAAATTAATTATCTAATCTCTTTTATATGTACCGATTGTACAAACCATCAGACCCATCTTTTCCCTTCTTCTATATAAAAATAAAAATTTTACATGTATCCTACGTAAAATAAGTTTTATTTTACATTATATGCACGTACAAAAATATATATAAACATTATTTAAATATATTATAATGTATATATATATATATATATATATTTTAAATAGAATAGAATTGCAATACTTTTAGAATACTTATATATTATCTTATATTTATATAATTTTAAAACAAAAGGTCGGTGGGTCACATCACAACCACGGCCTTTTGTTTGTATATAAGAAATTTGTGTTCCTAAACAATGTAGAATAGCAATGTGCTCTGGTGGTTGGTTCGTTCACCTCTAAAGAAGAGGTCAGGATTTTGACTCCCGCTCTCCTTTTTTTTAAATTTTATAAACACACATTTAACTCTTGACTTTTGACTTTATTAAAATTAGTTATTTACATGTAGTTTAATATTGATTTATTTACTTTTTTTAACAACTTATGTTTCCTTACACCTATTTACTACATCTTAAAAACATTACAAACAAAGGTTGGTTCCTACACTTTCTAAATTGACACCTTATTATGTTTGTATTTGTTTTTTACGACGTTACACCACAACGTGTGACACATGATTATACTTCGTTTTTTTATCTATGTCTAAACACGTTAATGCATAAATTACTTTTAAGACTTTACATCGCTATCTAAATTACTTTTATCACTCTACACCACAACGACCGAGACATATTTTTTTTTATCTATGTCTAATGATGTTAATGTCATGAACGTAACATGTGTAATTATCTCTAAGACTTTCCATTGCTATCTAAATTACTTTTACGACTTTACACCGCAACAATCGAGACATACTCTTTTTTTATATATGTTTAATGATGTTAATGTCACGAACATAATGTGTTTAACAAAGTAAAATAAATGTGTAATTTCAAGTGTGGGCACCACATGTTAATGTCATAATCGTACGCTATGGCCGCAATGCTTATATATGTTACACTAAGTTAGATTGGATACGTCAAAACACGTGTTTTTATATGGTTAACGCATCACATAATGTGCTGCCAACTATAAACAACTAAGACGTCGCCGCCGCAACGCGCGGCCTGTGACAAAAATCTAGTTTATAATGAAAGTGAGTGAATAGTGATTACAATATTATAATAATATATATAGTTCTTTTAATATTTTTATCATTTTAATATTAAAATAATAATGACGATTATTAGTAGTATTATCATTATTATTATAACTATATTTTCACTCCCCCTTTTTTTAATAATTGGTTTAAAGATAATTATTCCAAACTTATTATTAATCTTTAATAAGGTAATAATAAATTTAAATTTCAAAGTAACTAACATAGTAAAAGTAGCTCGAATATAGTTTCGAATAGAAACATAGCACTATAGTTTCAAAAGAAACATATGATAAAATGAAAATTCGTAAAGTGATCCAAATGATATCGATATATGATGTCAAATATTGAGAACTTATCAATGTTCTTTAAGGCTATCCCCATTCACAGCCTAAGTCAATCCAACATTTAAATAATAATAAAAAAACTAGTTTCTCCTTCTTCGATTTACACAATCCAACCTTTCATTCCCACTAACAACCCAACCTAAACCAACTTTTATTAAATATATATTTATTTTATATAAAAATGTGTTTTTAAACAAAATCTGATTTTGATAAAACTTATATCGGGATGTTCAGAAAATTATTTTAAGAAATATTGTGTATTTTGTTTTTCTTATAAGTTTAATTATAAAAAAGTTATTTGAGTAATTAAATTGATAGGGGAAATAGTAATTAATAAAAAAATGTGCACCAATAAAGTTTGAACAAGTGGATGAAGTTGAGCATGGTTTTGTGTCATACCTATGTTACTCCAACAAGGCTCATTCTATACGCACCCCCCTCCTTCCTGATTATACCCCCCTTGTGAGAGGAAAACTGTCGGTCCCACGCAGGCCCCACCTGTAAGTATGTGAGAGGAGGGGGGTGAAAAAAGTAAATAGGGTGGTGTAGAAAGTAGCACCCTCCAACAACCTGGTTGTGGGCTTCAATTTTTTTTTTTTTATATAAAACCTTTAATATATAGATAAACAGATAGAAGCATGTTATACTAACTATTACACTGTAAGTGATACTTACAGTGATATAAATATTTAGGATTTTGTAAAGCATTTTTAAATATAACTGGTATCACAAGCTATTTAGGTAAAACCTATCAATTTAATATAAACTTGTATAGTACAATTAAGCTATTACTTATAGTATGTTAACCTTTCATCCTAATTATATGACTGTATTGTTTATAGTATTATTTCCATATAATACATATATTATATAATAATACCCTTATATATAATAATTGGAAATACAAGAATGAACCATATCACAAGGTGTTTTAAAACATATAGTTTGTATAGCTTTTAAAACTACAATGTAATAGTTAGCATTAAGACCGGTGCATTGTAATGGATTTATAGTTTTATTATCAAGGTTTATAGTAATCTGATACAACAGTGATAGTTTTATAGGTAATATCAACAGTTGAAAACTACAAAGTGGATTATAATTGTAACACCCCGTGTTTTCACGAGTGAAAGTCAAAGTCAAGGTCAAAGTCAACGACCGATTTCGCGCGACTTGACTTGTAGAATTGTTTCTATTATATTTAGATTGTGTGGAGTAAGTGTCGTTCATTACAATAATCGAATCATGCTAACCGTATTTCAATCGACCTACGACTGTGAACGATAGGAAGTAACAATGCGATAAAGTTAATCAAGCTATGCTAATCAAATCGACACCAAATCGTAACTCGAGCTATGTATTTTACTTGTCATTATACGTGTGTGTGTGCCTTACGTGTTACCTGTGCATGTTTATTTTATATTATTTTATGTTGGAATAATCAAGCGAACTCAATCGAACTCGAAGTCTAACTCGAACATAAACGAACCCGAACCCAAATTCCGAGTCGAACCATATAAGAAGTAGTTGGGACTGAAAGTAATTTGACTAGGAAACCCTATCGAATCGCTCGCAAATCGAAACCGAAGCAACATCGCACCGAACACACCAAAGCAGGCGGCATCCGCACGGATGGCCAATCCGCACGGATTGCCAATCCGCACGGATGACCAGTCCGCACGGATAGCCTACCCGGGTGCGTGCCATGCGCACGGCTCACCCTTTCCCTTTTTGGCATCCTATAAATACACGGGTCACTCTCCACTTTTTCCACTTTTGGCAAGTGACGTCCGAACCACACGCATTCTTCACCTTTTCTCAGATTTCTCTCAATCCAGGTAAGATCTTGCACTAATTCTTGTACATCTTTGATCACTACACGATTCTACACATTTCTATCTTTCAAATCTCTACTTTTAACCATGAAATCATCCGGATTTGAGGTGTTCTCGGGTGACGTCATCATGAAGTTCATAAGAACTTCAAGCTTGACCTCATTCCACCAAGAATATCTCAGACCTGAACGATTTCCATATGATTTCACAACAATTCCACCTAGATCTAAACTTTTCTAAGGATAAAAGAGTTGAAAGAAATAAACCTAAGTTCTCTCCTTCTTTTACCCTTAAAACCGGTACGAATCAGATCGGTTCTAGTGTTCTACTCGTTAATAGTGATTCACTAGTTCTAGATCTGGAATCCTACCCACAGACAACTGATTTCGGGGATAACCGGGATGACCGTTCTGAGTCGCCGACAGGCCGAGTTAGGGTGGTTCCTGACCGGTCTAGTCACGCGGGTGAGAATACAACTCCAAGTGGTTGCCACGTAATCAGAACGTCTCGATAAACGACAACAGAAACCAAGTGTAGACGAACGGAACAACCAGACCAGTTGTCCGCACGGATAAGTTGTGCGCACGGATTACCATCCGCACGCACAGGTCATACGTACGGGTTGTCACCCGGACGAGCTACCCTTGGGACCCACTTTCCAAACAAGGTTTGAGTATCGACGAATGAGCAATCCGGACGGACGACCTCTGAATGGATTACTCTTCGGATCATGGGATACTAAGGCCTTAAACTAAAATTCAAACAATGTTCATCCGCACGGCCAAGTCATACGCACGAACAGGCTATCCGGACGGATTGGCTCTGCCCGCGCGCACAGACTGTCCGCACGGACCACTACTGTCCGCACGGACCACCACTGTCCGCACGGACCACCACTGTCCGCACGGACTACCGTACGCATGGACTGTCGTCCGCGCGACCGGCTTGAAAGGTAGAAACACTTATGTGTTTTCTAAATGCTACAACGAAAACTCCAAAGCACAAGCCATCATACACAAACACATCTTAGGAAGAAACAATCCACTTGAACATTTATTCAAACAAACAACTTGTCCGTACGGATAAGTCACCCGCACGCACAACTAATCCGCACGGGTTACCACCCGCACGGATGGTCGCACGCACGGATAACTTATCCGGATGGATCACCATCCGCACGCATCACCATCCGCACGGATAGGTCATGCGCACGGATGACCCCTTCTCACGGATAACTGATCCGCACGATCAGTCATCCTACCCAATCTCACTTGTACTGTTTTACGCGCCACTTATCGTTACGTTATCAAATCTATTCAGGCTAACCGTACTCGCTGTAAAGCGCTCCCTTCAATCCACAATCGCTGTGAGTATACTCGAACCCTTTTTGCTTTTAGCACTTTTGGGTGTTACATACGTTACAACTATCCAAACTACAACTATCACACTACTCAAGCTATTTTAACGCTTAACCATTAATGCATGTTATACGTGGCTTATGAATGCTTGTTTGTTATGTTTACACATGGAATGCTGTCTACCTACCTTAGCAACGATAGTACTATAGTTTGGACTCAGCACCCGTTCACACGGGGGTTGTTAAGGATCTTTTACTTGCATGGATTACAGTGGTAATCGTGTATTGCAAACTGCCTCGGGCAGTCAACCCGCAGTCATTGGTATCGATGGATCTATGTCGATAACTAACGTGCTTCATTTCACTATGTGTACGTGCTGGTTATGCGTAAACGAATTCGAACTCTATATGCTATTATCAAACTTGTATGCTCACCTTTACATTTTATGTATTGACATTATTTTAACGTATGTGACAGGTGCTTAGGATGCACATGTGGTAGGAAATGGAAGCTAGAATAAAGCTTTAGAGCCCAACAAATAGTTGTCTGTAGATAACTTATTAGGGGTCTCTAGAAGCAGATAAACAATTGCCACTTATTTAAATTTGAGTTGTCGGAACGGAATATTTGTTTTGATGTTGTCTGTAATAACTTGTTTGACTATTTATGTTACGGTATGGGACGTAATGCTTTAATTAAATGGTAATGATAGTCGTTATGGAAACTTCTGGACAATCTGTTTCGCTCAGTGCCACGCCCCGATGATTCCGCCATCGGTTGGGGTGTGACAGATTGGTAGCCATAACTATAGGGAATTAGGCAAGACTCGACCTAGTCCGGGTCGTAGTCTTAGAGACCTAGACTATAGTTAAGAACCAACAGACCAACTCACGCGTATGCGTAAACTCGTCACTATCACTTACTCTTTTCTATCATTGCACTCGAATTTTCAAGTTGTGAACAGGTAATAAGGCCGAGAATAGGTGTGAAAACCGCAAACTCTCAACTAAAGTGCCTAATCAGCTTGCGTTTTAGCTACAAACGAGGAGAATCATACCAAATCAGGAGTGAAATCCATATTTTGATGAATAATCTCCTCAATTTTTATAAAAAACGAGGACGGAAGTTGCAAGATAGGGGTGAAACCCTAACCTTGACGACTCGTCCCGCTTTTGTACAAAAACTTCCACCAAAGTTCGACGGACTCCAACGATCTAAAGACGCAATATAACCAATGGGAATTGCGCCAACGCCCGAGAATCGAGGCCAAGGCATAGTCCTGGAGGTAATTGTGCAGGATCCTTGCGAATAGTCGAGCTATTTTGGTTAGTCGAAGTCTATTAGCCACAGACAATCTACCTTCGATTTATCGATCTTTATGAAAATTTTATGCATTTTCTCTTAATTGTTAACATTTTGAGGTACTATTGGTTTCAACTCAACACTACTGCTTCTGCTAAAACACAAAACCCACACAACTCATCGCTAGTGAATCGATAATAGAGGTAGTCATAATGGTTTGTATGCTCGTAGGTGCCTTAGTGACTAGGAATATATGTGTTTCTTGCTATTGTGCTTACACGTTTAGGAATATTGTGATTATGTGCTCTATGTGTTTATGTGATTTTGTGCAAATCTGTGATTTTGTGACTGTATGCGTTTACATGGTACGTGTTACTGAGCTTTAGTAGTATTAGACGTGTGAGGTGAGATTCGAATACATGCGTTGAGTTCCATGGCGATGTCTATTGCAGACAATGTCGTCTGGATCCCGCCATCCACTCTCTCGCCAGGAAAAGAAAGACAGACGTCTTGCTTCCATCGTCGCGAAAGCTGTAGCAAAGGCAGTGAGCGATGCCTATGAGAACGCCAGCAAATCATCCGAGGAATCGAGGACTGAAGGTCCTAGAGCTGTCGCAAGACCTTTCAGTTTCAAACAATTCAAGTCATGTGGGCCGAAGGAATTCACAGGCGAAGGATGTCCTACCGCACTATTCCACTAGTTTGACTCTATCGAGGTTACTCTGCGACAAAGTGGTTGCCCTGATGACCTTCGAACTCTGAACGCTACCGGCGTCTTTCAGTCCCGTGCTTTGGACTGGTGGACGGCCGAGAGGAACAAGAGAGGGAATGATGCAGCTTACGGTTTGTCTGGGATGAGCTCAAGGAAGTCATGCTAGAGGAATTCTGCCCTCCTCACGAGCGTCAAAAGCTTGAAGATGAATTTTGGCACATACATCAGAAGGATGGAGACAATGCTGGCCTCACTGCTCGTTTCAAACAGCTCAGCATCATCTGTCCTGACCAGGTCAAGACCCTTGAGATGACCATCAAGAAGTACATCCGAGCCCTGCCCGACTGCGTCGCTGATTTCGTGCAAGCGGCTAAGACTGCCACGATCGAGGAAACCTATCTGCTGGCCGCTGAAATCAATGACAAAAGGGTCAAGCCTGGGGTGTGGGATAAGACCTCCAAGCATCTGCATCAAGCTACCGTTACCGCACCAACTGCTGAACCTACCTCGTCAAGCAACAAGCGAAAGAACAAGAGAAAGAACAGCTCCACCAACAAGAACTGTGCGATTACTGCTGCACCGATCCAAGCCGTACCTGCTCAACAGCGTCAAGTAGCGGCGCCTGTGGCCAATGCACCGCCTGCAAAGCGTGCATACACTGGACCACACCCACTCTGCCCTACTTGCACCTATCATCACCCGACTGCTATTCAATGCCGCTTCTGTGCTCATTGCAACGTCTACGGCCACTTTACTGCTAACTGCCGTATTCGTCAAGCTCCTGCCAATCAAGCTCTACTCGCTGACCCACAGGGTCAACAAGCTCCTCCGGCACCCGCGGTCAAAGCCAGAGCATGCTTCACGTGTGGCGACCCGAATCATTTCGCCAACATGTGCCCGAACAGGGTAGTGAAACAAGAACCCCAGCAGCAACAGCAGCAAGCACAGCAGTAACAACAGCAGCAACAACAGGCCGCACGTGCTAGAACTTTCAATCTCAATGTGCGTCAAGCCCAGGCCGACAACAACGTGGTCAATGGTACGTTCCTTGTGAATGGTATTTATGCTTCATGTCTGTTTGATACTGGAGCCGATAATTGCTTTGTGTCACTCGAATTTGAGAAACTCCTTAGTCGTAAACGTTCCCAACTCTCCTCTGCATTCGATGTTGAAGTCGCTACCGGAAGAACCGTCGCTGTAAACTCTGTTATTCGTGATTGCACTCTCGAGCTCAACAATCACATCTTCACAATCGATCTCATTCCGATGCAACTAGGAAGCTTTGATGTCATAGTAGGCATGGACTTTCTTCGCGAAAACCATGCCGAAGTTGTGTGCTTCGATAAAATGATTCGTTTTTCGCTCGCAAACGGTGATTCATTGTGCGTCTATGGTGATACTACTTCGAAGGGTCTCAAGCTTATGTCATGCCTACAAGCTAGCAAGTATCTCCGCAAGGAATACAGGGCTTTCTTGGCTCATGTCGTAGCAGCGGAGAAGGAAAAGAAAGAGAAGAAGGAAGTGAAAGATGTTCCAGTGGTTCGAGAATTTCCTCAAGTTTTTCCAGAGGACCTTCCCGGACTACCTCCGAAGCGTGATATTGATTTTCGCATTGATCTCATTCCTGGAGCTAATCCTATTGCCAGAGCTCCTTATCGACTCGCGCCGTCCGAAATGCGCGAACTCTCAACCCAACTCCAGGAATTGCTTGAAAAAGGCTTTATTCGCCCGAGCACCTCTCCCTAGGGCGCACCAGTCCTTTTCGTTAAAAAGAAGGATGGGTCGTTCCGGATGTGCATCGACTACCGGGAATTGAATAAGTTGACTATCAAGAACCGCTATCCTCTGCCTCGAATCGACGATTTGTTTGATCAGCTACAAGGCGCTACGTGTTTCTTAAAGATCGATCTACGTTCAGGATATCACCAGCTGCGTATACAAGAGGAGGATATACCCAAAACCGCGTTTCGCACTCGTTACGGCCATTACGAATTCGTTGTCATGCCTTTTGGCCTAACCAATGCACCAGCAGTTTTCATGGACCTGATGAATCGGGTGTGTAAACCGTATCTTGACCGTTTCGTCATCGTGTTCATCGACGATGTCTTGATCTATTCCAAAACGAGAGCCGAACACGCGCAACATCTACGTTTGGTTCTCGAGTTACTCTAGGGGAACCAACTCTACGCCAAATTCTCCAAGTGCGAGTTTTGGTTGGGGGAGGTTCAGTTTCTGGGTCACATCGTAAATAGTCAGGGTATTCACGTCGATCCTGCGAAGATTGAAGCTGTTAAGAGCTGGGTTACGCCTAAGAACCCGACTGAAGTCCGCTCCTTTCTCGGGCTAGCGGGCTATTATCGACGATTTATCAAAGGATTCTCGAAGATTGCTATACCACTCACTTTTCTCACTCATAAGGACCAGCCTTTTGTCTGGGGAACCAAACAAGAGTCTGCCTTTCGAACCCTCAAACACATGCTTTGCAATGCTCCTGTTCTCACACTACCCGACGGAAACGATAATTTCATTGTCTACTGTGATGCTTCCAACCTTGGTCTCGGTTGTGTCTTAATGCAACGAGACAAGGTCATAGCTTACGCATCTCGTCAGCTCAAAATCCACGAGAAGAACTATACAACCCACGATCTCGAGCTAGGCGCAGTTGTTTTTGCATTAAAGATTTGGCGACACTACCTGTATGGTACAAGGTGTACGATCTTCACCGATCATAAGAGCCTACAGCACATCTTTAATCAGAGGGAACTAAATATGCGTCAACGCCGATGGGTAGAGCTTCTCAACGATTACGATTGTGAGATTCGTTATCACCCAGGCAAGGCAAATGTTGTTGCCGACGCACTTAGCAGACGGAGCTATCTGCTTAGCACTCGAAATGTTCAAGCCCAGCACAATCTCGAAGCTCTTATTCGCGACGCCCAGCATGCATGTTTCAACGAACTGATGCGTGCGAAGTGTCGTATATTTTAGGTGTATATTTTAAGCCCTTTTTAACACTTATTTTAGCCAAGTTTTAAATTTATAAAACACGATATTTCACTAACACTAAACACACATATGGGCAAGTGCACCCATCGTTGAGTGTAGTATAGCGTTGGTAAGATACCGAGGTCGTCCAAGGACACAAGAGCTTTTAATACCGGTTTATCCTCAACGTCTAACCAAGATAAAAGTTTAGAAAAATGTTTTAAACTAAGAAAAATAAAAACTAACTAAAATGCTGAAAATAAAAATAAAATAAAAACAGATAGACAAGATGAATCACTTGGTTCCGACTCGTATCTAGTATAACCTTTGATTATTTCCGCACTTTTGCACATAATTAAGAGATTATCTTAGTTATTGTAGTAGGCCCCTCTTTTGAAGGTGACGTTACCCTCACCCCAGTAGTTTGAGTCAGCAGGGATACAATCCTAAAGGGGTGGATTATTGGAAGATAATGAATTAAGTTATTAATGCAGTATTGTGGTAGGCCCCGCTTTTGGCGGTGACGTTACCCTCGACTAAGTAGTCTGAGTCAGCAGGGATACAGTCCTAAATAGCCGGGTTATAGTATTAATAGTAGTTAACTTATGAGGGGATCAAAGAGTTTGGACCCCCGCCATCCAATACCGTGAAGTATTGAAGGAGGTCCTACTAAATTTGACCCAGGTCCATTGCAGGACCTCTAAACGCTGAACAATGGCAAGACCTTTACCAAACCGTTCCCTTAACCCCCTACCAGGTAGCCAACATACCTCCATATAGACCGTGGAGATATGAATGGTGAAAATCCTTTATTTTATATAGACAGTAAAATAATGCCAAGACACCACGGACAAACGATAAGGAAAGATCACCTTCAACATAAGTAACTAGTTATTAAAGTCATTAATACAAAACCAAATAAAAAGTGCAAAAGATTAGAAATAAAAAGTATTATACTAGACACTTTGTCTTCACCAAGTGATGTAAGAGACTTAGGCAAACATGGCCTTGATTGTCAAGAACTCTTACGATCAATCTTGGATCCCGAGACGACTCACACACTCTATGATGGACAATGGATGATGGTGGTGGATGATGGTGTTGTGATGGTGGTGGGTGGTGGATGAAGTGTGAGAGAGGTGGTGTGCCAAGGGATGAGATGAAATGAATCCAAGCACTCCTATTTATAGGCTGAACAGAGAGCTGGACACGGCCCCGTGTCCGCTGGACACGGCCCCGTGCCCGTCTGACACTCTCTCTCCTCATTAATTGTAATTCGCAATTACAATAAATGCGCCTGCTGTACTTTCGACACGCCCCCGTGTCCGCTGAGCACGGCCCGTGGTGGGCAATAGAAGCTGCTATAGGTTTGTCTTTTCTGCTGCTTCTTGGGCACGGCCCCGTACTGGCTGAGCACGGGGCGTGTTCAGCCTTCTGTTTTCTCTATTTTGCTTTGGAAGGTGCCGTTGAGGGTTCGGGCAATCCACTAATGTTCCCTTTCTTGTATTTATGTTGGATTTAGCTGTCTTTTTGCTTCTTTTGCGTTTTTGAGCTCATTTAATCCTGAAAATACAAAAGGAAGACAAAAACACTCTTTTTCCAATATTAGTACTAAAAAAGGGTTAGTTTTATGCCTCATTTGATGTAATTTATATGTTGCATTTTACACACATCACGAACGCACTTTGAAGAAAGAAAGAATCTACCATGATGGAGCCCAACTTGTGAGCAAATCAAACGGGATATTCCACTTCTTAGACAAAATCTGGATTCCCAAGCGAACCAACCTACGACAGATTATCATGGATGAAGCCCACAAATCCCGATACTCTATTCATCCTGGTGCTGACAAAATGTACCACGACCTTCGCTATAGGTACTGGTGGCCAGGCATGAAACGGGATATCGCTCTCTACGTCGGAAAATGCCTAACCTGTGCTAGAATCAAGGCTGAACATCAAAGACCCTCTGGCTTGCTCGAACAACCTCCAATTCCCATGTGGAAGTGGGAGAGCATAGCTATGGATTTCGTAACCAAGCTTCCAACCACGTCATCAGGTCACGACAACATTTGGGTTATCATTGACCGTTTGACCAAATCAGCTCACTTTCTGCCAATACGAGAAGACTACAAGGTAGAACGATTGGCCCGAATCTACACCGACGAGATCATTTGTCGACATGGGACGCCTCATGACATCATTTCTGATCGTAATGCTCGGTTCACTTCACGATTGTGGGAAACGTTTCAAACGGCACTCGGTACAACGCTTAATCTAAGTACTGCGTTCCACCCACAAACCGACGGTCAGACTGAAAGAACGATTCGTACGCTTGAAGACATGCTCCGTTCGTGTGTCCTAGACTTCGGTGGTAATTGGGATAGACACCTTCCGTTAGTCGAATTCTCGTATAACAACAGCTACCAGGCTAGCATCCAGATGGCACCTTTCGAGGCCTTATACGGAAGAAGATGTCGATCGCCTATTGTGTGGCACGAGATCGGTCACTCACAACTAACCAGTCCGGAGCTGCTACAAGAGACGACAGACAAAATTTTCCAAATTCGAGACAACCTAGCGAAAGCTCGGGATAGACAGAAAGTTCCCGCCGATAAAAAGCGCAAGCACCGTGAATATGGCGTTGGTGACTACGTACTCCTAAAGGTATCACCTTGGAAGGGGGTAGTCCGATTCGGCAAGAAGGGGAAACTCGCGCCTCGATATGTTGGACCTTTTAAGATTCTGGAAAGGATCGGAAAAGTCGCCTACAGACTCGAATTACCGGAGGAACTTAGCAATGTCCATCCGACTTTCCATGTGTTAAACCTCCGAAAGTGCATCGCCGACCATGACTTACATGTTCCTCTAGATGATCTACAAGTGAACGAAACATTACACTTCGTGGAAAAGCCTGTCGAAATCATGGATCGCCAAACCAAAGAACTCAGGCGTTCGCGCATTCCTATTGTGAAAGTCCGATGGGAAGGCAAACGAGGCGCAGAGTTCACTTGGGAACTCGAAAGCGACATGAAGGCAAAGTATCCACAGTTGTTTAACGAAGGAGTAATGTCTGATTAAGAAAGGCAAGGTGGCATACTTGTAAACAAGGGCTAGAGAGAGAAAGTAGAGAGAAAAAGGCAAAACGTGATTCTCGGCTTTGTACACGTCATCATAATCAATTGAATCACGGTTATTGTATACGTTTAATTTGGCAATTTTCAGAGAAAACGCGATGGATAAGAAAGATGAAGAACTTTAACAAATCTGAGCAATCGATCTCCTGCTCAGATACCACTTGTAGAATCGGTTTTGGCTCCGTTACGATTACGTTTAGTCACACACGTACACGGATTTTCGCACGTCAAACGTGTTGTTACGCAATCAAATCGGAGATAAATCCGGACCTACAATAATCAAGGTTTTGAAAGAAAAAGAAAAAGGTTTTGAAAATGAAAAATTGGAAATTGAAAAAGATTTCTCTCAAACGACTTCGAATTGAAATCTAAAACTTTATAGGCTTTTAGATCAAATGTTCTCGCACATCATATCCAAAATCAGCGATTTTAACCGTGAAATCCCGATTAATTTGACGATTTTCAATGATCTGAACGAAGGACTCTCACAGGTGATCCACGGTTAGTTACGGCTTTCAGCTTAATTTCGGGACGAAATTCCCTAAACAAAGGGAGGCTGTAACACCCCGTGTTTTCACGAGTGAAAGTCAAAGTCAAGGTCAAAGTCAACGACCGATTTCGCGCGACTTGACTCGTAGAATTGTTTCTATTATATTTAGATTATGTGGAGTAAGTGTCGTTCATTACAATAATCGAATCATGCTAACCGTATTTCAATCGACCTACGACTGTGAACGATAGGAAGTAACAATGCGATAAAGTTAATCAAGCTATGCTAATCAAATCGACACCAAATCGTAACTCGAGCTATGTATTTTACTTGTCATTATACGTGTGTGTGTGTGCCTTACGTGTTACCTGTGCATGTTTATTTTATATTATTTTATGTTGGAATAATCAAGCGAACTCAATCGAACTCGAAGTCTAACTCGAACATAAACGAACCCGAACCCGAACCCGAACCCGAATTCCGAGTCGAACCATATAAGAAGTAGTTGGGACTGAAAGTAATTTGACTAGGAAACCCTATCGAAACCGAAGCAACATCGCACCGAACACACCAAAGCAGGCGGCATCCGCACGGATGGCCAATCCGCACGGATTGCCAATCCGCACGGATGACCAGTCCGCGCGGATAGCCTACCCGGGTGCGTGCCATGCGCACGGCTCACCCTTTCCCTTTTTGGCATCCTATAAATACACGGGTCACTCTCCACCTTTTCCACTTTTGGCAAGTGACGTCCGAACCACACGCATTCTTCACCTTTTCTCAGATTTCTCTCAATCCAGGTAAGATCTTGCACTAATTCTTGTACATCTTTGATCACTACACGATTCTACACATTTCTATATTTCAAATCTCTACTTTTAACCATGAAATCATCCGGATTTGAGGTGTTCTCGGGTGACGTCATCATGAAGTTCATAAGAACTTCAAGCTTGACCTCATTCCACCAAGAATATCTCAGACCTGAACGATTTCCATATGATTTCACAACAATTCCACCTAGATCTAAACTTTTCTAAGGATAAAAGAGTTGAAAGAAATAAACCTAAGTTCTCTCCTTCTTTTACCCTTAAAACCGGTACGAATCAGATCGGTTCTAGTGTTCTACTCGTTAATAGTGATTCACTAGTTCTAGATCTGGAATCCTACCCACAGACAACTGATTTCGGGGATAACCGGGATGACCGTTCTGAGTCGCCGACAGGCCGAGTTAGGGTGGTTCCTGACCGGTCTAGTCACGCGGGTGAGAATACAACTCCAAGTGGTTGCCACGTAATCAGAACGTCTCGATAAACGACAACAGAAACCAAGTGTAGACGAACGGAACAACCAGACCAGTTGTCCGCACGGACAAGCTGTGCGCACGGATTACCATCCGCACGCACAGGTCATACGTACGGGTTGTCACCCGGACGAGCTACCCTTGGGACCCACTTTCCAAACAAGGTTTGAGTATCGACGAATGAGCAATCCGGACGGACGACCTCTGAATGGATTACTCTTCGGATCATGGGATACTAAGGCCTTAAACTAAAATTCAAACAATGTTCATCCGCACGGCCAAGTCATACGCACGAACAGGCTATCCGGACGGATTGGCTCTGCCCGCGCGCACAGACTGTCCGCACGGACCACTACTGTCCGCACGGACCACCACTGTCCGCACGGACTACCGTACGCACGGACTGTCGTCCGCGCGACCGGCTTGAAAGATAGAAACACTTATGTGTTTTCTAAATGCTACAACGAAAACTCCAAAGCACAAGCCATCATACACAAACACAACTTAGGAAGAAACAATCCACTTGAACATTTATTCACACAAACAACTTGTCCGTACGGATAAGTCACCCGCACGCACAACTAATCCGCACGGGTTACCACCCGCACGGATGGTTGCACGCACGGATAACTTATCCGGATGGATCACCATCCGCACGGATGACCCCTTCTCACGGATAACTGATCCGCACGATCAGTCATCCTACCCAATCTCACTTGTACTGTTTTACGCGCCACTTATCGTTACGTTATCAAATCTATTCAGGCTAACCGTACTCGCTGTAAAGCGCTCCCTTCAATCCACAATCGCTGTGAGTATACTCGAACCCTTTTTGCTTTTAGCACTTTTGGGTGTTACATACGTTACAACTATCCAAACTACAACTATCACACTACTCAAGCTATTTTAACGCTTAACCATTAATGCATGTTATACGTGGATTATGAATGCTTGTTTGTTATGTTTACACATGGAATGCTGTCTACCTGCTTTAGCAACGATAGTACTATAGTTTGGACTCAGCACCCGTTCACACGGGGGTTGTTAAGGATCTGTTACTTGCATGGATTACAGTGGTAATCGTGTATTGCGAACTGCCTCGGGCAGTCAACCCGCAGTCATTGGTATCGATGGATCTATGTCGATAACTAACGTGCTTCATTTCACTATGTGTACGTGCTGGTTATGCGTAAACGAATTCGAACTCTATATGCTATTATCAAACTTGTATGCTCACCTTTACATTTTATGTATTGACATTATTTTAACGTATGTGACAGGTGCTTAGGATGCACATGTGGTAGGAAATGGAAGCTAGAATAAAGCTTTAGAGCCCAACAAATAGTTGTCTGTAGATAACTTATTAGGGGTCTCTAGAAGCAGATAAACAATTGCCACTTATTTAAATTTGAGTTGTCGGAACGGAATATTTGTTTTGATGTTGTTTGTAATAACTTGTTTGACTATTTATGTTACGGTATGGGACGTAATGCTTTAATTAAATGGTAATGATAGTTGTTATGGAAACTTCTGGACAATCTGTTTCGCTCAGTGCCACGCCCCGATGATTCCGCCATCGGTTGGGGTGTGACAATAATATTGTAAAGGAAATTTATACTATCAACAGTGATAGTTTCGTATTTATTTTAAATGAGGATTTTTTTTCTCGTGATTTGCACTTTTAATTAATATAATAATTAACAAAACTTTTAACTTATAAATGTATTAGGTAAATGGGGCGCTTACCTATTTAGGGAATAAGCGATCATTGTAAACTTAATCCAATTAAGAGTAAGGCATCCCTATCAGAGACATAATATATCTGCTAGGTAGCCTATGGGTATATTTAATTATATTGGTCACTCATACTGTGATCTCATAAATATTATAATATAAATATTAAGATTTATATACACATAATAATACATAAGTTATTATATTAATTTCCTAACATAATGTTTAAGTTTTAGGTATTAAAAGAACACCTAAATGACTTAAACAAGTGACTCTGATACCACCTTCTGTCACAGCCCCCGACCCCTACCCGAGAGCGGGAACCACGAGCCAGTCAGATGGTATGAGTGTTTATTAATTTTGGCAACGGAAATTTTCATCAGAACCGTAGTTAGGAAATATTTTTATCAGAGTTAAACACCAAAATGGTTGAAATAATTAAACGGGATAAAACCTAGGTTTTTCTGATAATATCTTTATAATAACAAGTGGGACAAACCCGATTTTCATTCGTAATATATTTATAGGAAATAATCCTAATTATTGAAAACAATTCTCCTTTTTAATTAGGTAACTTTTATAGCCACTTTTCTAAGCTTTCAGTGCTCTACAACTGGCTTTTATTGGCTTTCATACTAAGTTACCTGAAACACGTGTTTAAAAGATTTTATCAGCAAGAAATACTAGTGGGTGCATCCCAGTTTAATCAAAACAAGTTTTATCATTTTACAGCATTGAGGGCAATTCAGCAATTACATTTGTGTACATCTACTTTAATTATCACCCACGGCACTGTCAATCCTGACTTGTGGAAATGTTACTACTCACAGTGTAATAACAAATTTTGTATACAAAACCCCAACATACCGACGATAATTGTAGAATTACAAATACTCAATCACTGTCAATTATCATGTAAAATAATTGAGGTTTTGTAAAACATTTTATAAAAGAATTTACAAAAAGAGGATAAACTCACTTTGCTATTTTAGATAGTTCCTGGTGATTTCCTGGTTATAATCCATTTAAAATAAACAATGCACACGCGTTAGTAAAATAACATCAAATTTACATTAGCTATACCCTCCCCCCGAGACAGAACTCCAACGACTGAGTCAGGCGGAGCCTAGACATGCGTTACGGAGCTCTAGATCTATCGGGCAGAGTAACTAATACGTAACCGGGGGTTATAATACTTACAAAGAGGCAGAGCGTCGCTTATTAGGGGGTATTTGGCAATAGTTTTAGCTTATTAGAAGTTGAGAGAAAATAAAGAAAGTTGAACGATTGAAATGGCAGCTTTCTGTTCCTTTTATAGCTGATCCAGGAGGTTCTCGCGCCCCACAAGAGATAGACGATTGGCCTTCGCGGCCCGCGAGCGATGTAGGGTAGGTTATAGGATTGGCGAGTCACAAGTGTAGGGTTGCCTAGTGTTGTGCCACATGGCGGGATGGGGTGCCGCCTAGTGGTACTGGGTCGTGGCCCGCGACGGCTTACCTTAAGGGAGTGGCGCCCCGCGAGAGGCTCCCATTTCTTGTTTTATTTGATTTTTAATGAAATAAAGGTATTCCGGGGCTGTTTTTCGTATATGGGGTATATTTTAGGACCTCTAGGGGTGTCAGGGGTGTTTTAGGAGAGTTGTTCTATTTTGGGTATAACTATTGAACAATTTAATAAAATATATAATGCACTTGTGTTAAGTATAGTAACCCAATCAACTTTATCAATATGTCACGAGACAGAACCCCCCACGTACTTAGTCGGGCAGAGCCTTGACATGCGTTGGAGGGTCCTAAATCAATCAGACAGGGTATCGACTCAGTGATCAGGGGTTACAATACTTAAAACGGGGCAGAGCTTTGTATGATTTAGGGGTGAATTACTAAAGCAAAATAATAGATTTGATAAGACAGAGTGGGAGACGAAAGAAAGAAAAGAATGGAATAGTGTTTGAAAGTTGAACTATAACCCTCTATATATACTACAAATTGTATCTTTGAGGGCACACAAGCATTGTTTCTGCTTATATAACCTTCCACGTATACATATGATCCACATACACACAATTCCTTATAATTCATTTGTTTAGTTTTAATTTATTATTATATTATTATTATAATTAATTTAACTACTTCACTCATTTGGCGCTTATAACTTCTAATTGATGACATTTTATAAAATAATGAATATGTCATTAGAACGAGAATATTGGTGTCTACATTTTGACCCAAGTTTCATTAAACGGAGTAAGTTCAAATATAAGGTATTTTTATAATTTAATTATTAAACGGTTCCTACGCTCGCCCAAAATACCTCATATTTTCATCGGTAACTTTCCCTTGATGCATCCTTTTAATAACAAAAGTTTTTATATACTTTATTTTTATAAATAAAAATTTTGGGAATGTTACAATCATAAAGCTTAATATTAAAAGACTTTACAATTCAAAGCTCTGGCTCACATTTAACTTTCAAAGGTCTGCCCACAAACAAAAGGGCAAAGGTCTGCCAATATTCAAAAGTGTAAGGGTCAACCCACATACAAAGGACAAAGGTCTTTCCATATTCAAAAATTCAAAATCTTGGCTCCAAATTCAAAATTCAAACCATATACACGTATAAAAAGTTCTTTTTAATTTAATTTCTCTGAGCTTATCATCTCTCAACTTTCTCTTTCTAAAACTCACTTTCTTTCTCTCAAATCCAGACCATCATCGCACACACGTTAAACCCTTCTCTCTTAAACCCTCACACCATCAGTCTCTCCGGCAACGATTCAGGTTATGTTTCTTCTTCATTATTCTTCATATTTATCCCCAATTAACGATCCTGTCCCTTTGATTCTCTTTTGCTTAGGTTTTAGTTTTATTTATGTTCTCTCCAAACCCTAGATCCAATGAGTTCAGTCTTGCCGTCGGCAAGCCATCCTCTGTGCTTCTCATCAGTTCAGTCTTGTGTTGATAAAAATGGGTCAGGTGTCAGTCATCATAGCTCTGATCGTCGTGGCCTGTGCCTTTGGCATATCTGCGAGTGGGATTGGATCCATCTTTTCCGATGAAAATCCGATCAGACAAGTGGTGTCTGATGGTCTACGGGAACTTGAGAAAAGTTGTTCTTCAAGTTATTGGCCAAACTCCTCATGCTCTCGCCTTTGCTCGATTCGCTCACAGGTTAGTTATCGTTTATCATGAATCTTCAGTGTTTGGCAGTTAAAAATGGATCGATTGATGTTTATCATGAATCAAGCTCTCACCTTTGCTCGATTCGCTCACAAATACTCGGTTTCACAAGAGAAATTCGTGAATGAAGAAACTGAAAAACTGGTATGATTTGAATCTAGACTAATAATTAGTTATTGCCTTATTGGTTATTGATTTGATTTCTAATGGTTGGTATGATAGGTTGTAGTTGAAACATTAACAATGAAAAAGAATGCAGATTGTAGTTGAGATATTGGCAATGGAAAAGAATGCTATAATGACAGCAAAAGTAAATTTCTAATATACCCTTATCTATTGCTTTTGAGTTGGTTGGTTTTCTTAAAACATGTCTGCTTTTGTTGTGTCCAGATATGCCAGCTCATTTTACGGTCCATTTCAAGAAGCTTTAGACTCGAATCCTTGTTTTGGAGACAAGAAAACGTATGTAATGACTGATAAATTAACTATAATGTCTATACACTTTTGTTGGTCTGGCAGCAACTTCCCACTAACCTAAAATTGCCAACACGAAGTTGATTAATCTTTTTAATTTATTTTGGTAGTTTTTACATATCGTTGTTTATGTGTCAGATGGTTGAGATGGTCAAGGATGGAGACGCATGTAGAGGAGAAAGGCGCCCGAGAAAACCCTGACGGTCTGATGGTGTTCCGCCGACTGAATCGGCTTGGATTACTACATGTGAAAGAATATCACTTCGTTGGCAATCATTCACACTTCCTCCTCAAGTATTGATTATTGTTAATTTATTACTTAAATGTTTTTCATATATTGTTTTTCATGTTGTTTCGCATCGGAAATGACACAATCAGTGTTGCTGTTTGTAATTCGAATTGTAGTTTTGTGACCCCGTAGTGGGGCGTTTTTTTTAAAAAAAATTCAAAAATAACGCCCGGAACCCATTACATGGGGCGTTTTTTAGCGTTTTTTTTGAAAAAAAATTGATTCAGCGTGGTTTAAACCACGCCTTTGTTCATCTCACTTGGCCAATCAGGTAAGTCCAACTCAAATACCTTTATATTTAATTTAAAAAGAAAACAAGAAAATATTAATTAGGTAATGATTGATGGGGCATTATTGGGCATTATCCCACTACGCCCGTTTGTGAAAAACGCTCATAATGCCCCTTTGCTAACTGGGATGACACGTGTCGTAAAATGCCCATAGGTAGGGGCATTATTCATGTGTACCACTACACATATGTACTTTGAAATACATGATGATGCAAGTTTTCTAAATTCTATAACTCGAAGTGGTCAGTAGGGCTGTTCAAAAAGCTCGCGGCTCGGAGCTCGCTCGGATTTAGCTCGGAAAAAGCTCGCTCGATTTGGCTCGGTTTAAAAGTGAGCCGAGCCGGCTCGGCTCGGTTAGAAAATGAGCCTAGCTCGGCTCGGCTCGTAACGAGCCGAGCTGGCTCGGTTCGGCTCGCTTTGTAGCTCGGCTCGGTTTAGCTCGAATTATTTTACTTATGATAAGTTTTAATTTTATATACATTATGGGTATGTTTGGCAAAAGTAGCTGGTGGCTGCTAGCTGGAAGCTGTAAGCTGGTAGCTGGTGGCTGGAAGCTGGTAGCTGTAGCTGGTAGTTAGTAGCTGTAGCTTTTTAGATATATTTGGTGTTTGATAGAGTAGCTGGAGCTTTTAATAAAATGTATAAAATGACCAAAATGGACATAACTAAAAATTTAGAAAGTTGATGCATTAAAAAGTTTCCTATTTTTAGAGGTTAAAATAGTCATTTTTTCCCTAAAAGCTTGTAGCTCCTTCTAAACGCTACTAGTAGTAGCGTTCAACCAAAAGCTTCAAGCTCCTAACCTAAAAGCTTAAAGCTCCTTCAACCAAACAAGACTTTTTATTGAGTAGGAGCTTTTTCTTAAAAGCTTAAAGCTAGAAGCTCCTAAAAGCTCCTAAAAGCTTCATGCCAAACATACCCTATAATATATTACAAAAAAACTGATTATTATTTACATGTATATAGGTTTGTAATTTGATATTTATGGCATATTTGAAGATTGATATTACCATACTAATGAAATAATATTGTATTTTATTGAAATTAAAACTTATTTTGCGTTGTTAAAGTTGATTTTGGTTTGAATTGTATTAGGTTGAACTTATTTTGAATATATTCTTTTAAATTATTGAATAATATTTTAGGCTATTAAATTTTAAGAGGTATATATTAGTTTTTTTTTTATAAAATCGAGCCAAACCAAGCCGAGCCGAGCTAGCTCGGTTTAAAACTAAGCCGAGCCCGAGCTTAGATTTTCAGCTCGGTTTCAAATTCGAGCCGAGCCGAGTCAGCTCGGTTTATAATCGAGCCGAGCCCGAGCTTGGCCTGGCTCGGCTCGGCTCATGAACAGCCCTAAGTGGTCAGATCTAAAAGGTAGAATCTTATTTTGTCGGTACATCATGTGTGATTGAAATGGGTCGGACTGAGTTGAATGAGTTATTCTTAGATTTGGTGGTCGGTTCATAATTAATTGTATTTATGTATTCACAGTAGTAATATAATAATAGGGGTAATGTTATTGTAAAAAAAACCAAAAGTGTGAGAAATGTAAGAAAGAATCTCAGCCATTAGATCTAAATTAATTGAAAAGGGTAAACAAGTAATTTTATCATTAATTCAATTAATTAAAAACTTCCCATAACCGTCACCTTAATTATAGGAAGTATATAACACCATTCAGCAAGTATATAACACCATTCAGTAAGTATATAACACCATTCAGCAAGTATATAACACCATTCAGCATTCAGCAAATATATAACACCATTCAGTAAGTATATAACACTATTCAGCAAGTATATAACACCATTCAGCAAGTATATATAACACCATTCAGTAAGTATATAAACCATCCAACAAGTATATAACACCATTCAGCATTTAGGAAGTATATAACACCACTCAGCAAGTATATAACATCATTCAGCAAGTATATAACACCATTCAGTAAGTATATAAACCATTCAGCAAGTATATAACACCTTTCAGCAAATATATAACACCATTCATTGACTAAACATCTGATCGAAACATATTTTTTTCTCTATATAAGTATAGCAATATGGTACTCATATTAAAGATAAAAAAACGCTCGTTATTGTGGTGTAATTTTTTTTAAAAAAAAAGTTACGTATAAAAAGTTATTGACGTTTAAAAAAGACGGGGGGAAGTTACATGTGCATTACCTAATTTCTAGTGGGTTTAAAAGACTATATTGCCCCTAGATATTTCAAATCAGTCCAAATTAATGAAAATATTTTACAATTTGGTCCTTATTGATCTCAACCATTAGATCAAAAGATCTAATGGCTGAGATTCTTTCTTACCCTTCTCACACTTTAGGCCTTTTTTACAGGATCCTCTACCTAATAATAGTATTAAATATCACCTAAAGTTACAGTTGAAAATATGAAAGGTAGAATCTTATCCTGTTTGATTTGCAGCAACCCAGCACCATTATACATTCATTATTATTTATTAAAACTATTTTATCAACTAATTGAGTTGTCATACATCAGTAACATCTTTTTAGGTTGATGCCTATGTGACCCAAGTTGGTCTTCTTCACTCTGCAGACAATTAGCAGGAACCAGCTCGGTCCAGCACTTAATCAAGCAGTCTTTACTCGGGCCTCAATCAATAGCGGCACTGACACTTCCGTTGGTCAAGCACTTGAGCAGGTGAGCAAATCAAATTCTTGGTGTTTACAAGTTCATTAATATTAATATTGTAACTATTTGAACTCCTTTTAACTGGTCCGTTATACCTTGCCCGGCGCGTCTGTTTCATCAAATAGTGAAGTTTAAGAATTTGTTGTTACATTTAACCAATAACCATAATATGTGATTACTGATATGTGCGTAACAGCTGTTAATCTCTCACAGGTGTGTTGGATGATCAATTTGTTTAATTGCAGCCGAACCATTCTTTTGCGAAGAATTGCAAGGTCAACATGCTGGTCGAACGTGCATGCCATATTAAATCCTGTTCATTATAGTCATGCTAGCTTAACTTCATTATCAATATGGAGGAGAAAGAAGGGGATGGGAAAAGAAGGTTTGATTATAGCTAAAGAGCTCAAGAGACTTGAATCCAATTTTGTTCGACTCAACTGTTTCATGAAGTCTCATGTCTCTCACCTTCTCAAGTCCGACCTCGTCTCTGTCCTTTTTGAATTCTAAAGACAAGACCTTTTTCTATCCATGAATGTGCGTGTCAATGTTCACTTCTTCGATGGCAATGTGGATTTATTTTGTAAATATTTATTCATTTTTAAGTATTGTTGCTTAAGTTTCATTGTGCAGTTAGATGAGGTGCTGTGGAAAGAGAATTGGTTGTTTGAAGGACGTTCATGAGGACAATTTTTCAAGTGGAGATGGATTTACATTTCCTTTAAGACATGAATCTATAAACTATTGGTTTATTTGTAAATGCTTCTTTATGACTGCACAAGTTCTTAATTTAGGGCTGTTAAAAGCTTTTTCAAACTTCAAGCATCTTGTGCAAGTATCTCTCATTTAGTATTTGTAAGTCTCTTTTCTTAGTTGAAAAGCCTAAAGCAGATGTTTATGTGTCGGAATTGGTTCTTTGAAGGACGTTCATTAGGACATTTATTCAAGTGGATATGGATTTACATTTCCTTTACAAATGGAGTACCTTGCTGACATCACCATAAAAACCGAGCCTTTCATAACCAAGTTGGCAGCAGATGTTCACGGGCAGGTATTGAAATTACTATGAAGTATGGATTTTTTATTGAGCATTAAACCAACCAATTTGGCAAATAATTAGCTGAGTTTTCATTGAATTTTGTTCAAAAAGAAGGATTTCTAAAGGTTGAAATTACTATGAATTTTCAGTTGAGAATTAAAGAAGCCAATTTGGCAAAAGAAAGCATGATGATTCGGCTTTGGGAACTATATAAATAATCAGCATTTCAGAACCGTTGGATGCATGACCCGAGCTGCTTCAGCAACAATCTGGATGGTGTTTTTCAGAGCTTTGTAGAACCCGATTAAATGAGGTGAAAAAAATTAATTAAATATATATTTAGGGTTGACAGTTTATATGCTTATAATAGTGGCAAATGTCTGTTTATGTTTTGAAACCTCTGTTTGTTGTGAACAAATGTTTGAAAATAAAATAGTGGTTGATACATCTGTTGACTTTGGTCAACAGATGGATGAAAACAAATGTTTGAAACCACTGTTGGGTTAAAACAGAGTTTTGTGAAGAAAACAGTAATTGAAACCACTGTTGGGTTAAAACGGTGGTTTAAAACCACTGTTGGGTTAAAACAATATTTTGTGGAGAAAGAACATGTTTGAAACCACTATTTAGTTAAAACGGTGGTTTGACTTTGGTTAAACAGACTTTTGAACCACTAAAAGAGTGGTTTACTCTTTTAAACAGAGTTTTTTTTTTTTTTTGTCATTTTTGAACAATCCTTGTAATAATTTTAAACAACAGTTTGGAATCTTTAAAAACAACATATTAATGTTTTGTTGATAAGATTGGAATGCAGCACATGGATGGGTCAAAGATCAATAAATACACAGAGATGCTAAAGAAGAAGGTGATGGCGCAAGGTATTGAGTTTATGTCGTATGATCCGGTTGAAGGAGAATGGAAATTTAGAGTCCAACACTTCTGAAGTGAATACAATTTGTTTCGTTGGTGGGCTACTGATATATGATTTATTTGATTTCTACCATGAAGTTGTGTCTACTGTGCTTTACAGTCTAAAGATTTGATTTGTAATTGTTAACAGTTGCTTGAATGCAAATGTTATTTCGTTCACAAAGATTAATAAATCGTATATTTTCGTATTTTTTGTACTCTAAACTTTAAGTATTTGCCGACCGACTTGTCTATTTATAACTATAACCACATTCACCATTTATATGTGGCATACATGATTTTCTAAAAACCACCCGTGTTTGCACAAAGGGTCTTACTACTAGTAATATTAAAAAGGTAGAAAACGGTATAAAGCCCTGTACGGTATAATTTAAACGAAATAAAATTAAATTATTAATATTACTGTTATTATTATAATGGCATAATGTTGAAAGGATAATATTTAAAAGGTATAATTTTGAAAACTGTATAAAGCCCTGTACGGTTAACATTGAAACCATATAATATTTGAAATGGTATAATGTTGAAAACGGTATAATATTTAAAACATATAATATTTGAAACGGTATAACATCAAGAATGGTAATTTTCTAAAACTCGCCGGAGCAAAGTTTATACAATAAAAAAAATTCTTAAAATAACCACCAAATTACCCCACCAAAACACCAAATTCTACCCCCAAATATTCATCTGCGTTCTAAACGCCTCGAGCAGCCCTGTACTAGGCGTATAGGGCTCCTAAAAATCGTCTCTGAGACACTACTTTTTTCTACAGCCCTATACGCCCCGTACAACCCTGTACGAGGCATCTAGAACTCCGAAGTGTGCAAATAATCGCCTGGGGTGTGCGAATGGTTTGAGCCTTGGTATATTCTGATTTTATACGCAAGCTTGTTCAACAAGTCATATTATAAGCTTTTTAATTTGTAAATTGTAATCTTCATACGCATAGTTACCCATAAAGCTATATTTATTTTTTTATATTATGTTATCAATACGAAACTAGCTTAACATGTTTTTAAAAGGCTGATTCTATTCTCACACCCTAAACACAACTTTATATTACACAACTTAAACACACGTTACAACTAACTAATTACCTAACTTTATATTACACAACTTAAACATAAGTTGCAACATAAAAAGCAATATTATAGTCATTAATTACCAACATCCATCTGCGTATATGAAACTCTTTTGTACACAGAGTTACATCTAACTTTAATTAAATAACGATAACATGGATATAATATGATCATATTTTGAAAATTGAGAAAAATATTTAATATGGATATAATATGATCATATTTTGAAAATTGAGAAAAATATTTAATATGCTTCTTCGCATTCCCTAGATCATGACTGTATTGGTGAGAATGTCTACTCATGTCTTGAATTGTACATGACACCTTATGGATGTTCTTCTGAAGCCTATCAATTACACTCACCATCTCTTCCTCGTTCTCTTTGGTAAAACAACTAGACCGCCCCATCTTGTTCATCAACTCCTGAAGAAGAATCCCGTTGTCATAAAACTCTGAGATCTGCAACTCGTAGTTAGAACTTCTCATCACTATAAACCATCCATCATCCTCCATATGTATCTTATCATTAAAAGCTCGGAGCAGATGTAGAAACAGAGACTTCAAATTTGTTTGTTTCATAGCTTCTAGAAGTTCCAAATCACCCATATATGCAGCCACCATACACAAAATACCAGTTATGATGACCAACTTATTTTCCTCTGCCATGATATGCGAGAATCTGTATCGATGCACACTATCAAATGTTAGTCTAAACATAGACTCTAGCATTTTGATAAATTTATCAGAAAATCCAACACTTTTAGCAGCTTCAAGATCATCGAGCTGCTGTAGCATCTCTTTGTAACTGTAATTGTCAGCTCTACTTTTGATCAAAATTTGCTCCAGTGCTAACTTTACACTCAACCACCCATCATTTGTGACTTTCACCGACTGTACGAAATCATTGTAGAGTACAGATGCTCCAAGGTGGATTAGATGGTAATCATACATACCCGACCTGTATGCTTTTCTAGAATTAAGTATACCTTTAGTGATTTGGTAGATGGCATCCAAGGAACCTTGTTGTCTTCCATGGTCAGAAATGAAATCTACTAACTTATGGATATGGTGGTCCATGTGCGTATCTTCTTTACAAGTCACTAAACGGTTTTCGTATATCTTCAGGCTTTCTTCTGAAATATGCCACGCTCGGATCTTAGAGTCCTCATGTCGCTGTAGGTGCAATTTATATTCCTTATTTATAAAGCGGACACCAAATTTGGTCACCTGTAAATTACCATCTTCAATAAATTGATTCAAACTCATTTAGGGTAACGTTAAAAATCTTTAGTTCCAATATTCTATACACCCATACTAGCACAATGACATCATTTCCATGTGACTGACCTTCTGGCTCCACGCTAAATGAAACACCGAAATTGCTCTTTTGACTTGAACCTACAATTCTCTGAAGATCATCAGCTACCGTCCAATAAAAAACCAATTGCGTCTCTGATTCTGCCACCACGAAGTGTATGGGGACCGGAATTTTCCAATGTTTTTCCCCAAGATGAATATGAGCTGTTACTATGTATTTAGCTTCCATATAGCTGTCAATATGGTGGACAGAAATAACAGCACATATAGCAACTCCGATCCATGGGCTTTCAAGAATTAAACGATCAGAACCTGGCTGCACAAACCCTGATGGAATTTCACTTCCAGCACCAGCTATCTCAAACAAAGCTTCAGGTGTCATCCAATATTTTGTCCGTAACTACATAAATGACATGACAAGATTAAGTATTTACTAATAGTTTGATGTTACATTTTCCAACACATGCACACACCTACAAAGAAGCATGCATACACACACACACAGATACTGATGGTTTTAAATAAGAACCACTAAATATATGAAAGCCATTAGAAGACAATTTATTCAGTAATGTATACATTATTTATCAAATGAACAAAAACTAGTTAATGATTTTGTTTACCCATAGATGACATACAAACCTGAAGGTAACTGTTTAATATCTTTTCTGCTAGATAACTGCCACGTTTGTCTACTGCCAATTTGGGACAGTTCAAGCATGATACAGATGGACGATTGTCGTAGCTTGATGCATGGAATTTAGATACGTCAACCCCTTCTGCAGAAACATAGTAACTGAATCTACTTCGAGGTCCATAATCCATGTCCTCATCTACTAATGAAAGTTTTGGTAATGACTGAAGCCTCTTGCAGTTATTTAAACAGAGCATTCTCAATTTTGAAAGGAGACCAACACTTGCAGGCAGCGAAACAAATTCATTTCCAGACAGATCCAAAGTTATCAACTGACATAACAAACCAACACCGTCGGGAACAACTGATAGATTGCAATTACTTAGATCAAGTTCTTTTAAACTACTCAGACTGGAGTTCAAAAAGCATCCTGTTTTGAATGACAACCGGCACCTATTTGCAGTTATAGAAGATGGAAGCTCCTTAACAAAGGTTCCACTGGCATCAAGATTCCTTAAATCACACAATCCCTCCATGTTTTCTGGTAAATTCTTGATTCTGGATCCATCCACATAGAGATGCTCCAAGCGCTTCATGTTCTTACCAAACTCAGGAATATATTCAAGTTTTGAACACCCAGAAAGAAGAAGTGCCTCAAGAGCTTCCATTTCCATACTACTTCCGCCAAGGCTTTTAAGGCATGTACATCCTTTGAGATTCAAGTAACGTAGTCGTTTGAGGAGAAGAACTGATGCGTGTAGCCTTGTTAAATTTGTGCAGCCTTCAAGATTTAGTTTCACAAGATTTGAAGCTGACGTCAAGTCTGGAATTTTGGTCAAATTCTTTGAGAAACTGAGGTTAATGGATCTCAAATTAGGCACCACCTATTGTAAGAGAGGGAATTTGTAAGATTTCTACATGCAAATCATGGCTGAAAAACTGTTAATGAGATATACAGACAATTACACAATTGCTTACTAAATCTTTCTTCCAAAGTGTTTTAAGTTGACTTGAACACATTTCAAGTTCATAAATGTGTTTTGGTTCAAACATTGAAGGAAACGACCTTAAAGAACATCCATACCATTCTAGAATTCTGATATCATTGGAGAGATACTTAAGTCCTTTAGGGAAGTGTACATTACTAATTCTGACAAATTTTAGTTTCGTCATCTTTGAGAAACATGTAGGATCAATGAAGCGGTCATTCAGTTCACCCTTATATAGATCTTCAACAGTTTCCGCTCCCTGGTACAAACAAGCACAATCTTCATGAGACTTGATTGCAATGTGCTTCTCATCATATATCTGTGATTCTGTGCGAAGAATTTTCCAGCACATTTGTTGCAGCAGATCATGCATCCACACGTTTTCTTCAAGATTGATAGTTATGAGACACTTGTTAATAAGATCAGTAAACTCAGAGTACAAACCAATATCGGTTAGTATATCTTTTGCCAAATCTATGTTTCTTCCTTTCAAGAAACATGCAATATATATGAAGGCGTTAAACTGCTTTTTATCCAATCTTGCATAAACTACTTCAAGCCTTCCAAGAACTTCTTCCCCAGGATATTCTCTAAGTTTCTTCAACGTACCTTTCCAGTAGTCTTCATTCTTCCCACATAAAAGAGAACCATAAACATTAAGAGCTAACGGAAGACCACCAGCAAGCTTCATGATTTCATCAGACAATTTTTCATAACCATGTGTAGGAAAGCTTTCCTTGAAGGCTGATTGACAAAAGAGACTAAGAGCTTCGTTACCATTCATTTCTTCACACATATATATTTCACTCTTTTTATAGTAATTTAGCAAGTCTCTGTTTGTTGTGGTTATTATGATTCTGCTACCAGGTCCAAACCATTCAAGCCCCCCAGCTAAATAGGTCAACTGGTCAACATGATTCACATCATCCAACACGATGATAACTTTTAAACCACTAAGTTTTTCGCACAACAAATCTTTTCCTTCAGTGACATTTTTAACACGAATGTTCTGCATTAAAATGTCATCAACGAGTTTCTGTTGTAATTTGCATAGATCAGTAATATCATTTTGTTTGGAAATGTCCTTGATGTTTTCAATGATACTACTTCTTTTAAACTTCCCTTTAATGTCCTTATAGACAGCTTCAGCTAGAGTAGTCTTACCGACTCCACTCATCCCACAAACCCTATAAAACGAACTTCACTAGACTCCATTCTCAATATATTTTTCACTTCATCCACACGTGACTCAATTCCCACTAGACTATTGGAAAGATCTAATGGCATTGTATGAGACAAGTACTTTAAAACTTGGCTCACAACCTTCTTTACCTCTTTAGCTTCATCCCTACGATAGACAGACACGAGAGTTAGTCACAAGAAAAATCTTGCCAGTTGCGTTAAGATGCTTAAGTACTATGACATCTTCCAATTTATAAAATGCAAAATAACTTTAAAACAGTAATGTTAAAAAAACCCTACTTGTCTTTTGTCACGTGTGATCCGGAGAGAGCTCCCACTTCTTCGAAAGCAGCTCTCCATATATTCACTTTTCCTGGTGCAATTTCGGTATTGGCATCATGATTGGAAAATGCTTGTTCAAAACAGTCGCTTTGATGGCGCACGTCAGAAGGAGTTACATGGTAAAAAATAGGAATAACAATCAGCTTTCCTAGTTTCATGCAATCAACAATCTTTGCAATTTCCTGCAAACACCATTTTGACGTTGCGTATTGTCTAGATAAAATCACAACGGCAATTTTTGATGTTTCTATTGCCTGTAAGAGCTCGGGAGCAATCGGCTTTCCAAGCTCAAGTGTCCTGTCATCTTTGTAGGTTATGATACCATTTTCAATTAAGGCGTCATATAAATGGCTGGTGAAAGTCATACGAGTGTCCTCCCCGCGGAAGCTCATGAAGACATCATAACATTGTGATACTGTTGTTGAAGATGATGATGACGCATATGGCAGCATCTGCAGATCTCACCATAATTAGCTACTACTTATGAACAATTAACATACCGACAAGTTGATTTTGGACGGACACAAACAAATAGGGAAAATTGCTAGAATAGACAAGTTGACCTTCAAAGTTAACTGAATAGACATGCAAAGATGACTAGGGCTTAACCTGACAAAAAACTCATACAATGGGGTCCACATACTAACCAATCAAGAGATACCAAATAGGATCCGTCGGCTAAGATGACTAAGGCTTAACCTGACAAAAACTCATACAATGGGGTCCACATAATAACCAGTCAAATTGAGACACGTGTAAATAAGCATATGGATCCGATGGCTAAGACAGGTGTTCTAAGCCCTAGCCGTCTTGACCAGCGGATCCACTTTGGCGTCATCTGAGTGGCTCTTTTTGTCTTTGTCTATTTTTTCTAGGGCTGAATATCCATGTCTATTCCGTTAATTTTCCGTAACATATAAAGCATATTAAAAGCAGTTTTATTTGTAGTCAACACCTAAGTCAATACCTAAAAGGTGTTAACAACTAGTTTATAATAAAACATCCAGATTTGATTAAAATAATCGGGTATTTGTATAATACTCCTACTAGTAAGGTGCCCGCGCGATGCGGCGGGGGCGACAAATTACCGACGGTTCGCTTTAGCCGTAACCGATTAACCAAAAATTATGAGTTAGTTTTTCTTATGACGTTTGTCATAATCAAATTAGCCGAACCAAACTTCCCCAGGTTGAAAGACTTAAAAAGATTTACCCTAGAGTATCATATTCTTTCTATGAAAAACTACGTACAAATTATTAGTTTTCAGCTAGCACTATGATTTTTAATAGAACAGTGTAATTTCACTTTAAATGTAGACTTCTGCAAATAATGTCAAGACCCGATACAAGACAATGAGAATTAATGGAGTCAGAATCCCATTGCAATTTAAAACAAGATAAAAACTACCTCTGCAACTTTAAATCTTATGACAACAATAATAAACTGGCACTTACTCTCACAAATGAAGTTCACCATCCCATATTATAAAGGAAGTTCACCAAACTTCCCCTAGACTAATTTTATGCTTCTTGTGTACAAGTGTTTGCAAGATTGGGGTTTTTTTGCTTCAGAACCCATAAGGGTTTTAAATTTGACAGTGGTTGTGATGAAGATGACATTTTCTATCGCTATGAGTGACCAAAACACGAACCCCTTTTCCAGCCAGACGACAACACACCCACAGTATTCTTCTGGAATTCGCTAGTATCGCAAACTTCTTTGGCTCTACCTATAAAATTGTTTGGTTTGGTTAAACAAAGACTTTGACGATAACCCTTATGTATCATTAAAAGAAACAAATAATACTATAACTAATATAAAAATTGCAATAATTTGTTACCTTAGGGTGCATGCTAAGTTCTGAACGGTAATTGTTGGTGGAAAATATATGGCTATTGGTTTTAAAAGTTTAACTTCTAGGACCATGATGCTTACTGGGAAAATTACACAATAAAAAATGGTGATACAGTGTGCTATTATTTTCCTTACAAAGAAGTATGCATAAAGGACATGCAGTTTCTCCCAAAAGGAGACTCGCTGCATATTAAAGTACGCTCAGCCTGCTAGGTTGTATGTTGGTAACGAGTGTATTGGGGCTACTACCGGAGTTCAACAAGGAGATCCGTTGGGGCCCCTTCTCTTTGCCCTCGCCTTACACCCCCTTATTCTCCGAGTTCAGAACCGCTGTAAACTCCCGTTTCATGCTTGGTATTTGGATGATGGGACGATTATCGGCAATGCCTCTGAGGTTGCTAAGGCCTTAGACATCATCAACGAGGAGGGGCCATCTCTAGGGCTTTATCTCAATATTAAGAAAACAGAGGTTTATTGGCCGACATGCGACGGCCAGAAAGTTCAGGACGGGCTTTTCCCGAGAGGGATCGGTAGACCAGAGAAGGGGGTTAAGCTCCTTGGTGGAGCTGTTAGTCGGGATCCTAGCTTTATTGGAGAGTTGGCAGGGCGGCGGGCCTCGGGGGCGGTTGACCTTATGAAACTCTTACCCTGCCTGAGGGATCCCCAATGTGAACTCCTCCTGCTAAGGTCGTGCATGGGTGTTGCTAAGTTGCTTTTTGGGCTGCGGACTTGTCAACCCCATTTGATGGAGGGTGCGGTATCTCGGTTCGATGATGGCCTTAGAAAGGCTATAGAAGACATAGTAGTGGGTGGCGGCCCCTTCTTTGGTGACCTCCAGTGGCGTCTAGCATCTTTGCCAATGCGTCTAGGTGGTTTGGGCCTCTTCTCAGCCCGAGATGTTGGGGCTTATGCCTTTGTGGCGTCTAGAGCTCAGTCTTGGGAACTACAAGATCATATCCTTCGAAACGGTGGGGTCGTCGGGCTTGACCCAGACTATCAACAAGCGCTCGAACGCTTAAATGTCTCTCTCCCAGACTTGGATATTGGCGGTTTCTCTAACAAGGACACCGCCCCCTCGAAGCCACAAAAACTTTGGCGAATGCACTTTTTAGCAAAATCGCTCAAAGCCTGGGAGAAGCTTTTGATTTGTCACCCCGCCAGAAGGCGGTGTTTGAGTGTCTGAAGGGTCCCCATGCTCAGGAATTTTTGACCGTTATCCCGATTGAGGGGTTAGGACAATGCATGTCGGCAGTAGAATATAGAACCATTCTCAAATACCGGCTAATGATCCCTATGTACCCAGAAGATGAAACCTGCCCGATATGTCGTAAAGCTTGTATGGATAAATATGGGGAGCACGCAGTTCACTGTAAAGAGCTCCCTGGGTTTAAATATCGGCATGACTGGGTGCGAGATGTTTTGGGGGACATCTTAAGAAGAGCTGGGATTTCTGCTAAGAAAGAGGCCCCTGTGAATTTCCTCACGGACCCTATGGAAGGGAGATCTACTCTGCGACCAGCGGATCTGCTCGTCTTTGGCTGGGCTGGGGGGAAACATGCTTGTGTAGACCTCACGGGGGTTTCCCCTTTGGTTGGTCTAAGGGAAAACGGGTTTGTAGCTGGACTAGCAGCAAGAAAGGCAGAATCAAAGAAAGTGGATAAGCACGCTAAAGCTTGCACAGAGAACCAACATGTCTTTATCCCTTTTGCCTTTGATACTTTTGGCTCCCTAGCGCCAGAAGCCATCAATTTCTTGACGAGGGTTCAACGGGTTATCCACAGCAATTGTTCGACCCCAAGGGGGCAGGGGTTTGTGTTCGGGAGGTTGGGGTTTGCAATTCAGAAAGGGTTGGCGGCGCAGCTTGTTGCCCGTCTACCTTCTGTTTTGATGTAACTTAACAAGTTTTCTGGTTATATTTATTATTAAAACATTGCATTTATATTTTGAAAAAAAAATTAAAGTAGATGCAATTAATCATCTCCCATTGTTATTAGGGTAAAGAAAAAGTTTTTGCCGTTAGTTATACCTCACAAAAGATGATTTCATTAGTCACTTTTTAACATATTAGCTGGCCCACATTACCAACTATGTTGTTGGTATCAGTAAGCTTTGAAGGTACTCGGGAGTTTGTTTTTTACCTATGTAATAGATTATTTTTGCTGTTTATTATTGTAGAATTTTAATTTGATGAATAAAAACTAATATTTGATATCACAACTCACCTCTAAGTCCCCAACAAAGACATATTTCGACCCAGCCTAAACTGCAAGATCCATGTCCTCCACAGCAGTTCTAGCTTTCCAGCCACCGGCATCTTCAATTGTTTTATATGCCATATACCAACAGTCCCTAATGCCATCAAAATTACCTTAATGCTCATTAGTTTTACAAGCTGATTCAAACACCAAATTCACTAAACAACAAAACTTACTCAATTTAGTAGGAACATCATAATTGGTAAGTCGTAATTAGAAACAATGTTGTAATGAAATATATAACTATAAATCAACATTATGAAGAAAACCCTTAATGTACTTAAATTACTTGGTAATACGTCTTCAGTAATTACCTGCGTAGAACAAAACATAAGTGATGAAATGCTTACTGCGGTTAACAGCAATCAAAGAGATGGATGATGTCATCTAAGAATGAAAGGGCAGAGATAAAAAAACAAAACACGAACCAGCAAAGCACTTGAGCAAACATAGATCCGCATACTCCGAAGAGCGCGAAAACAACACTACAGGTGAGCAGCAGAAAGAGAATACCATCAAACAAAGCTAATACGAATCAACATAATACGTGGTGAAATGTTACATGATTCGTCAAACAAGAATGATTGCCAGAGTCGGTTTTGCGGCCGGAACCTTAACCATCCTTGTAACCGCCAGCATCGATCTTCAAAGGTTCCACTAGATCTGTTGTGATTTTTCTTGATTTATGAGAGAGAACGAGAGAGAAATACGGTGATAAAAAACCAATTTTGTTGTGTTTGAATTTGAAATCCCCTATTTGAATTTGAAATCCCCCAACATTTTTAATTGAAGCATGTGTTGAGTCTAACATTACACATTATGTGGCTATTTCTATTTACACATTATGTACGAAAAAGATTATTTGTTGATATTTTTTAATCACTTGTACATTAAAGTATTATCTACATGTACCTTTTAATCCGTGCGTCGATATTGAACAAGACAACTACCGAAATGTCGATAAAAATGTGTAGGTCGTCATGCTATCTTTAGATTTTTTTAAACATTATAGTTTATAAGATATGTCAAGAATAAGTAAAAAATTATAAGTTTGTTATGGAGGGGTGAATTCTAACTAATTATCTATAATTTTGTTAAAACCTTAGGGATTTAAGTGTAATAAGTTTAGGGGCTAAAAAATAAATAGTGTTTAAAAGACCAAACTACCCTCATTTTAGGGGCCTTTCTATAAATAAAGGGGGGGAAAAGTTCTTATTTTTTGGGTATCTTAAAATGCCCTTGTCTCATGCATTATAATATAGTATAGATAAGCAACCAGCAAATAGATCCTGGCATGGCTTTCATAGATCTTCACAATTATCCAAATTAAGGGGCAAAATAGCTAAAAACGATGACTCTCAGAATCAAACATAGATGAACAATTAAAAGCGTGAATTATAATAAAAAAAACGTAATGGTGGAAGTGTGAAACTGACCATGGAAGCGCTAGCTGGTGTAATTCAGGCGCCGGTGGTGCGGAAATTGCGGAAGATGTGAGGAAATAGCAGAGACTGAAAATCAAAATGATCATTGCTCTGCTTTTTATGTAAGTGGGTTTGGATTTGTGGTTGAGATGAGAACATGAAAATTTCGTTAAACGAAGTAAATAACCGTTCGTTTGACTTCCGGAAGCTGTTTTACGTTCATCTTCATCTGTACTATATAATAAATAAATACTATATAATAAAACAAACACATTTCATTTCATTTATTGAAGTCATCTATTTTTTAGTATTTAATATTAATTAAAAGATAATTATAAAATTAAATTTAATATAAATTTAAACAATTCGTATAAGAGATAATATAATATTTTGAAATATTTATTAGATTTCAAAACTTAAGACTTATTAATCACCTAAAAATGATTAGCCGAAAACTTTTATTATTTAAAATAATCCTTTACAACAACTTAATTGTACTGTTTATTAATTTTCCCGCATTATATAACTACAATTTCAGTAACTTTAATTGATTTTTTTGTCCTTTAGTGTTTTTTTCCTTTCACCTTCACCCTTTTTTACCTCTACTTTTTTATGGTTAACTAGAATTACGACCCGCCGCATTGCGGCGGGGATTCTACTTAGTCGATTTAGGACCCGCACTTTATGTTGAACCTGTGAAACGGGAAAAAAATAGACGATGTAAAAACGTTCACTCACACACGCACATTGCGTCGTGTTAACTCACAAAATTTAGAACGAAACGTAAAAATGTTAAACCAAAGACGCACGTTGCGATGTGTTAAGTCACAAAATTTAGACGAAGCATAAAGCGAAAAAATTGCTGAAAATGAAAACTATGAAGGACCAAAGTTGAAAGTAAAAAAAGTTGTGATGATAGATTGCAAAAAATAAAAAGTTTTGGGTTAAAAGTACAAAACAAATAGTTTTGGGTTAAAAGTAATTTATGAAATACTTTTTGGTGAAAATTAAAAAAATCAATTTTTTTTTTGAAAAACCCCCAAAGCCAAGGTTACAACAACCATATGCATAACCATTTTTTCTTTAAAAAAACCACAGGGGCGTAAAACTTTGCCAAATAGCATCAATGCCACATTACCGCAGCGACCACCAACACTGAAGTTGTGGCGTGTTTATGTGAAGAAATTAGACCGAAACGCTAAACATGGAAATTAATAACTAAGTCGATATAGGACCCGCACGTTATGTCGAACTTGTCAAACGGGGAAATAACAGACGATGTAAAAACGTTGAACCACACACGCATGTTGCGTCGTGTTAACTCACAAAGTTTAGAACGAAACGTAAAAACGTTACACCACGCACGCACGTTGCGATGTGTTAACCCACAAAATAGAACGAAGCATAAAGCGAAAAATTTGCGAAAAATGAAAACTATAAAGGACTAAAGTAAAAAAAGTTGTGAGGATAGATAGTAAAAGATAAAAAGTTTTGGGTTAAAAGTAAAGAAAACAAATGGTTTTGGGTTAAAAGTAAGTTAGCAAATACCTTTGGGTGAAAAGTAATAATATCAATTTTGTTTTGAAAAACTCCCAAAATTTAGAACGAAGCATAAAGCGAAAAATTTGCGAAAAAATGAAAACTATAAAGGACTAAAGTTGAAAGTAAAAAAGGTTGTGAGGATAGATAGTAAAAGATAAAAAGTTTTGGGTTAAAAGTAAAGAAAACAAATAGTTTTGGGTTAAAAGTAAAAATATCAATTTTTTTTTTGAAAAACTCCCAAAGCATTAGGTACAAGACATATGTGCATAAAAAAGTTGCTAATTTATAGGTTTTTAATTTAATATTAACATTTAAATCTCCTTTACTTTACAAAGACTTTGTAATTTCCCTGTATATTACACGTGTTAAATAGATCTAAAAAGAGTTATATCTTTAAAAATCATGTGTATTACACATACTAAATAAATGTAATTTTGTATATTAAATACTAAAAATGTGTATAGTTGGGTTGAAAAATCTATCAAATAATAAAAAAAAATTATATCCTTAAAAAACCTCGTGTATTACACGTGTTGAATAAATCTAATTTTACATAGCAAATGATAAAAAAGTTATATCTTTAAAAACTTCGTGTATTACACGGGTTATATAAATGTAACTTTGTATAGTAAATAATAAAAAAAATTATATTTTTAAAAACCTCGCGTTTTCACAAGTTGAATAAATATAAATTTGTATACCAAATAATAAAAAAGTTATATTTTAATAAATTAGGATAGCATTTAATATTGTTTTATTATTTATATATTTAATATAAGATAAGTAGGAAATAGAGGTTTTTGTTTTAAAAATATATTAAAGTACACTAAATATAAATTAATATAATGTAAATGATATATTTATTTTGTTAAACTAAAATATTTCGAAAATGTTTACAAAAACATTAATCAATGTTTATTGGTTCTATACTTTTATTTTCGTGTTCAACTCTCAAGTCATATACGGTATTCACTATGTTTACGTGACATTTATAAGAACCATCACCACAATCACTCTATCCATCATATATCGAGTATATCCGTTAGGTTTTTTTTTAATATAATTTTTTATTAGATTCATTCAACCCGTGTAATAAACGAGGTTTTTTAAAGATATAATATTTTTATTATTTACTATACAAAATTACATTTATGCAACTCGTTTAATACACCGGGTTTTTTAAAATATAACTTTTTTTTATTATGTGGTATATAAAATTACTCGTGTAATACACCGGGTTTTTTAAAATATAATTTTTTTTATTATATGGTATATAAAATTAGATTTATTCAATTCATATAATACACAAGGTCTATAAAGATATAACAAGATATAACTTTTTATTGATTAGTATATGAAATTACATGTGCTCAACCCATACAATACAGGAGGTTGTTAAAAATGTAACTTTTTTCATTATTTAATATATAAAATTAAATACTTAACCCGTACAATACACGAGATTCTTAAAGATATAATTGTATTTAATATAAAAATTACATTTATTCAACCCATATAATGAACGAGATTTTTAAAGGTATATTGCTTTATTATTTGGTATATAAAATTGCATTTATTCAACCCATGTTATAAACGAGGTTTTTGAAGATTTATTTTTTTTATTATTTGGTATATAAAATTATATTTATTCAACCCGCGTATTACGCGGGGTTCTAACCTAGTTTGTTAATAAACTAGGTGTTTACCCCGTGTGTGCTGGCTATGCCATTTTTTACATGTGTTTTGCCCTTTTTTACTAATTTTTTTACCAATGTTTTTCCCTTTTCTACTAACAATATTTAAATCCGTGGTGTAAAAGTCGGTAGGCAGACCCTAGTCGGTCAACGGGGGAGTTGGGTGTACCCAGTGATCAACGGGGGAGTTGGGTGTACTCAGTGAGTACTCAGACATGGTAAATATAAAGAAAATTAATTATTGGATATTATATACATGTCAAAATAAGTATAATTCAAGTCAAAATAAGCATAATCAATGTCAAAATAAGCATAATATAAATGTCAACAAACGAGGTTGACCGACTAGGCCGACTAGTCCCGACTTGACCAACTACTCTCTGAAAAGTCAACAAATGAGGTTGACCGACTAGGGCGACCATGCTTGACTAGTCCCGACTAGACCAACTACTCTCTAAAAAGTTAACAAACGAGGTTGACCGACTATGCCCGACTAGTCCCGACTAGACCAACTACTCTCTAAAAAGTTAACAAACAAGGTTGACCGACTAGGCCGACTATGCCCGACTACTCTCCGATGTTGACCGAGTTTGACCGCCGGCGACTAACTGAGCCCGCCTAAGAGAAGTCGCCTCGGAGAGGTTCCAAGGACCGAGTACTCGCCGGGTACAAGGCCTTTGAATCCGACTTTTACAACACTAAATTAAATTATAACGATAAATGTGGTCGTTGTTCTCCGTGCAATGCGGAAGGAGTTTGGACATTATCGGTTTGAGTGGTTGAAAACTATCAAAGCAAACATCGATACCGTTTTTGATAAAGACAAAATTGCCGCAATGATGTTCACTCATTGCTGTTTGGGTTTGTCACAGTACTGTAACGGTAACGCCACACGGCGCAGGAAGAGGGTGGTGGGTTGTGGGCGGGTCCCACAAAGGTTGGAAGAGATTTTGTAATATAATTTAGAGTTAATAGCCAAAATGGTCCCTGAGGTTTGCTCACTTTTGCCACTTTAGTCCAAAACCCAAATTTCTTACATCTGGGTCCCTGAGGTTTGCATTTTGTTGCCATTTTAGTCCAAATTTCAAATCAGGTCAGATTTCTAAAAAAAACCTGGTTTTTGTCCTTTTCTTCAGGGGCATTTTGGTCATTGTACTTTTATTATAACTAATTATTAATTATTAATTAAAAATAACTATATACATATATGTATGCATACCCTCTTTCCTGCACACACACTGTAACACCTCGAAAATTCACGTCCTATAATGTGTTGACACGTGTCATAAAGTTTAAACGTGTGAAAGAAATATTATGGAAGGACTAAAGTTGACAAACATGGAAGGTATGTGAATATACGTATTCTAAGTGTCAACTGTGAATAAATATAATGTATATTAACCCTACACGATGCTCATACCTTCAAACGAATAAATCATGGATCATACGAAGCTAAAAGTGGGAGATTTCAAACTACAGGGACCAAATGTGTCAACATGTTTAAATTATACCTCTGAGTGACCTTTTGACAAACCCGAAGCTTTTTAAATATTAATTATGCTCAAGAGAGTGCACCATAAAAATTTCATAAAGTTTCGCTAACGTACGAGAAAGTTATGATCAAATTCGTGTGCGAAGTGTTAAAGCGTAAACGTTGAAAGTTAGGACTTTTCGGGTGACAATAAAGTTACCCAGGGTCTTGGCAAAGTGGGTCTATGTTTTAAGGCCTTACTAGATCAATTATAAGGGTTTACCATGAAAGAAACAAGTGCCTATTCGAGTTTTGAAGGGACAAGGACCAAATCGCAAAAGATAACAAAGCTGAGTTTTTGCAGTCGTCGCGCCACGCGAGGGGTCCCTCGAGTCACGCGAGGGATGCCCAGTTCCTGAAAAAACGGCTGTTGGCTGCAAGGGCTGTTATGCGCGATTTGATCCGATTCTCCACACTTCTCTTGACCCCTAGACACCCCCTAAACACTTAGGGACATGTGTTGAAGGATTATGGTCAGTTGTAGACCCAAGTGTCACCCAATTGTGGTGTGTAATTCACTATAAAAGGCCACCTTATGCAACACAACTCTTCACACCTTCAAGTGCATAACTGATCAATTCTGGAGCTCCCAAGCAGATCCAACTAATCATAAGTCGTGCATAGGACTCTTGTAAGTGTTCTAATCCTTCTTTGTTTAAGTTTAGCTTGTTTAATTAGCTAAAAGTCAAACCGTCATAATTACGGTTTGACTTCGAGATTAGTCAATAATGGCTCAGTCATATCTCGAATTAGAAGTAGTTATAAGTTGGTATTTATGTGGGTAATAAAAACCCCAAAAGGGTTTCCCCTGATCACCACTCTAACTAGTTCAAATGTCGGGTCAAACATGTACTTAAAAAGTCAACAGGATGCTTAAAATGTCATTTATGCATAATTAGCTATCTAGAACATACATAACCTTAGGGCTGTAAACGAACCGAACGAACACGAACGAGACCTTGTTCGTGTTCGTTCGTTAAGGAAATAAATGTGTTCACGAACGGTTCATGAACACTTACCGAACGAGATTTTATGTTCGTGTTCGTTCATTAAGGAAATGAGTGTGTTCACGAACGGTTCACGAACACAAGCGAACACAAATAAATTTGGCGAACGCGATGAAGGATAAAGGTGGATGGCCCAAAGAGTAGCACTAGAACTTGATTCCTTTATTGTGGAACGGAGGTAGATCATATTCGTCGATGTAAATAATGAGAAAAGAAAGGGAAATGGTGCATAAACAAGGAGAAAGAAGGTTTCCTAGTTTAATTGTTAAGGTAATGATATAAATAAAAGTTTAATAGTATAAAAAGTATAGATAAAATATATGAAAGTATAAAAATCTTTAATTAAAACACGAACATACGAATATAAACGAACGCAAATGAACAAATGTTCACGAACACCTTACCGAACGTTCACGAACACAATTGAACGAACGAGACCTTTGTTCATGTTCGTTCATTTAACTAATCGAACGGAATTTCTTGTTCATGTTCGTTCGTTTATTAAACGAACGAACATAAACGAACTTCCCGCCGAACGGTTCACGAACTGTTCGCTGAACGTTCGGTTCATTTACAGCCCTACATAACCTGTTTGATCATTGTTATAACTTAGTAATTAGTGTAAGAACATGTCTAAACATGTTCAACCCGACTATTTCCTGTTTAGACCCGGTTCGGAACCGAAAGTCACATAGTTTGACTTTCACTTTGACTTTCAGTTCTGACCCGTTTAGGCATATTTTAGAAATGCCTCAGAGCTTTAATTGGATTAGGTTACTTGTTAGAACAACCCTCTGTGATGACACACCTTGGTTCACTAGTTATCCAATTAATATGCATATTTCCGAAAATTGCTCATATGTTGACCGTTATGCCCTTATTACCTTAAAACGTGATTTATGAAAATGTAAAAGTGTAGAAACCTTAGTTACTGATATATGAACTTGTATGCAAAGTTTGACATCAGTTTGACCCATAGATTAAGAGTTATGCTCAATGTCGCAAAATTAATGCTTTATGTTAATAAAACGGCGTAATTAGCGTATAGCCTAGTTAAGCCGAGTTTTTGATATCAAACTTAATACCCACTGATATAATATATTATTTTGGGATTTTTAAAGATTTTTAATGAATTTTAGGCTGAGCATAACTAGTAGTCGTAGGCTTAATCCGGTAATTGTCGATTTTGCCCTTACGGGCCATAAAATGAGTTGTACTTATCTAAATGACTCCAAACCTTTTGCTACTGATCACATATGTTAAATAAATTATTTTAAGCCTTCTGGAAATATAAAAATATCAGATTTAAGTATCGAACCCGGAAATGGCCTTTAATCGCCTTATTTAGCGTTTTTAACGCATAGTATGTTTTAAAATCATATTGAACATACCCGGGTTGATACCTACTGATATATAAGACAAATTATGATATTTTAACAGTAAGAAAAAGTTGATTAACTCAGACTTCGTTTTTGAGCTTTTCGGCTTATGTGAAATTACCAAAATACCCCTACGGGGCATAGTTTGGTTAAAAATGATAAATTTCACATATATGCCTTAGCCTACTGATTATAACTCATCAAATTGAGTATGTTTATTGTTTACATCAGACCTGTAACTCAGTTAAACATCTAAACGCTTTTACAAACTTTAAAATGACCAAACTACCCCTACGGGGCATAGTTTGTGTTTAAATTAGTTCGGGGCATAATGAAAGACATCCTACTGATGTCCCAACATATTTGAAGCATATTAACTTAGGAAACCTGTATATGGCTCTTACGGATACCCGTTATGCTTATTGCGCGTTCGGTCTGGTTTATGTAACAAGTTTACATAAATTAGCCGAAACGGGTCAAACCTTATCGGTTTAATCTCAAAATCCAGAATGTGTTTGGTTTACCCATATTATACAAGTCTCCAGACTTGTCGGGTCTAAATCACATTCTATTCCGGTCTTCGCTTAATCATGCGTTTTGAACCGTAAACCTTTCCTTAAAAACTAACCGGTCTAAGTTACGACTTAAATAAGACCCGTTAGGAATTTAATAGGTTAATAAAACCTTCGTTCCAGATTAAGAGCCCCAGTAGAAGTACTTGTGCTTGCTGATTAAGATATACGGCTGAGTGTAAATTGCATTGCTAGCTCAGGTAAATACTTTTAACTTATTTTCCCTTATACGGGCTTGGGATACGGTATTATAAAAATACCGCTTGGTCGGGTGTAGAAACCTTTTAATCGGAGATGATTAAATTGCATAATCCCGTTTTAATCTGTATTGATTGATAACAAATAACATTGGGGGTTAATGACCGTGTCCTGGATATCCTTGGCTCATTTTAAAAAGTGAATGGCCACGACGTAAGCACAAGGTGTAGGCAAAACACCTCCTGTTGCATATGTATAACGTATACTCACTCGTAAGGGTATCTTCTTGTGAGATTATATTTGTGGTGTGTCGATTAATCTTGTCCGGCTTGTATTGTATAATCACCGGCCCTAAATGTTGGACAACCATGTAAATCGGATACAAGATTTTTATTAACAAAATTGTCCCAAGTATAAAAGATTAATTTTGCCTCTGTGCATTTTAATCAATGAGTCAAGATATTTTGTGCCGTTTGCACTCGAATCACTTTTCAAACTCTTTTTCCAAAATGAGTCAGTTAAATTGTATTTACCAGTGTAAACTGACGTATTTTCCAAAAGGTTAAGTGACAGGTACTATGCGTAATTGGCTGGGAGCTCAGGGCGTCACTAGGGAATCTTGCAAGTTCTAGATGCCTAAAGTCTGTTGAACAGTTTTCTTTTACTGATCCGCCTGTGGATCCTTTACCTTCCGTTGTAATACTTTGACATTACTTATATTCGGAATGTAATATATTTATCTTTTGCTTCCGCTGTGCATTATTATATTGTGTTGTTTGACCATGATGTTGCCAACCACGTCACGATACTCCCCCACCGGGCCCACCGGTGACACGTGGAAAAATCGGGGTGTGACAGGTTGGTATCAGAGCCAACATTGAGTGAATTAAACACTAAAATTTTTGTGTTTAATCTCAATGACACAATTGCACATTCCTAAATCTTCTGAGTCTAGACTTAACATAGGAATATTCTCAATCCTAATCTGGGAATCTTTTCTTCCAAAAATTTTTATATATATTGGATACATCGCCAAGCGAAGAAGCCGTAATAGAAATTCTCCACATCCGGAGCCTTGAAATGCTGAGCTTCGTACCGCGGCCAAGATGAAACGTACAACCAAGGAGAAAGCATTCAGACATAAAATGAAGAGGAAACTCCTTTTGCTACAGATCGTTTCTTTGATAGTCCTTATAAGGACATATTTATCTTTCAGTCCCTTTAAGGACACATTATCCCTTCAAAGACCCGCTTAGGGCAACTCTGTACTTCTATTTTCATATAATGGATTGATTAAATTAAGTTTTCATTCTAAACATGAAATATGAAATGAATGGAAAATAACATCCCTTAGAAGGGAAGTGCCTACGGGCTATAATTAACGTCCTCTGAGACTAAAGACGGTGGTAGCCTACAGCTCCCTGTCAAGAAAAGGTAATGAACTTTGATTCACACCTAAATGCCTCGATCCCAGACGATCATGGCTTATAAATTAAACTTGTCCACGTGACTAAGCCTTTTGTGCTATTACTAAATGCCTCGATCCCAAAAGATCATGGCTTATAAATTAAACTTGTCCACGTGACTAAGCCTTTTGTGCTATTACTAAATGCCTCGATCCCAGACGATCATGGCTTATAAATTAAACTTGTCCACGTGACTAAGACTTTTGTGCTATTACTAGATGCCTCGATCCCAGACGATCATGGCTTATAAATTAAACTTGTCCACGTGACTAGGCCTTTTGTGCCATTACTAATTCATAAATTGCCCTGATTCTCTAAAATCTTGGCTTATAAATTAAACTTGTCTACGTGACTAGGCCATTTGTGCTATTATTAAATTATAAATTAGGATTTATGATAAAAATCCTAAATAAAAAAATAAATATCCTTACTTCCTGCCAGTATGCATTTGAAAGAAAATCTTAAAGGTGAAACCTAGCCTACACGGCCAAGATGGTGAAACCTACTCAAGAGATTCAAATCCTTGTTAACACCTAAGAACGTGTTAGCACTCTTGACAAATGTGACTCGAGAAAATCACAACAGTCATCCTTATATTAGATTCTTCCAATTTTCTTATCTAGCCTATTGATTTAGAAATCATGGCTTGTGTCATCCTATAAGATGATCACATTATATACATCCAGTAGTGATGAAGTGCCTACGGGCTAAACTTGTTGTCCGATAAGGCAACGACAGTGGTGGTCTTTGACCTCCTGTCCAAAAATGTTGGACCAGGTCCAAGCATAATAGTCGGAAGGATCCATACGACCTCGACTAATAGCATCTAAGAAGATGATAATATTATAACCATCCCTCAGAAGGGAAATGCCCATGGGCTATATCTATTGTCCTAAAAGACAAAAGACAGTTGAAGTCTACGACTCACTGTCAAAAGAAGGTAATGAACTTGATTCAGACCTTAATGCCTCGATTCTCTGAAATCATGGCTTATAAAATTTAGAACTGTCCTTGTGACTAGGCCTTATACGCCACTTTAATATCCTTAATGTTTTATAACTAGGATAAATTATAATGGAAAATACTAATTAAATATAACTAACAAGTTAACCAATATGGCTTATATTACCATGGTTGATAAATCGCCAAAGATGATGATTCCATAATAATCTCTGAATAAATCATTGTTAATATTTATGTAGCAATCAAGCTACATGGCTGGATTAGATGAAGTTAACAGCCACTTGATGGAGAGCAATGATACTACCAGAATTAATGTAACTGGAGCAGAACTACAGGCAATAATAGATTATGCTGTTACTCGAGCACTTGATCGGCAGTATGACGAGTCAAATGATACCCACTCTAAGACTCTATCTGTGTCTCGTTGTAAGCCCCCTTCTAACACACATGAGTTGAGGGAGGACGATGTTCATGACTTGTCAAATCAAAGGAGTATTCCGCCTAGATAGGTTGTGTTTCATCAAGAGGCACCAGTTAAGACCTGTTCATATAGATATTTCGTCTCCTGCAAGCCTAGAGACTTTACAGGAGAAAAAGGGGCCATCGATTGCATGACATGGCTCGATGAAATGGACGCTGTTGTCGACATCAGCGGTTGTGCGGAGCAAGATGTTGTGAAATTTGTTTCACAATCATTCAAAGGAGAAGCGTTGGCATGGTGGAGATCATTGCTCCAAGCCACAGGAAAGGTTCTACTCTACAACTTATCTTGGGAGCAATTCGTTGCATTAGTCAAGGAAAACTATTGCCCCCAGCACGAGGTAGAAAAGATAGAATCAGACTTCTTGACTCTGGTCATGGAGAATTTGGATTGTCAGGCATATGTGACAAGTTTCAACACTATGTCCCGCCTAGTTCCTTATTTAGTCACCCCTGAACCTAAACGCATAGCGCGTTTCATTGGAGGCCTAGCACCAGAGATAAAAGGGAATGTTAAAGCGTCTAGGCCAACCACATATAGGTCCGCGGTGGACTTATCATTATCTCTCACCTTAGATGCAATCAGAAGTAAGTATGTTAAGGCTTCTGGCGAGGAAAGAAGAGAAAGAGAGGAGGAAAACTCTCATCGACATAACAAGAAGAAGAAGGGAAACTCGGAGCGCGGGAAGAATTCCGAGTTTAGGAAGAACTCGAGTCAGTCTGATAACAGACCTAAATGCAATAACTGCAAAAAGCAGCATTTTGGAAAATGTACAATAGACCCACGCGCTAAATTGTGTGGAATTTGCAAGACCAAGGGTCACAAAACCTTAGATTGCAAAGGGGTAAAGAACGCCACATGCTACAATTGTAACGAGGGAGGGCACATCAAAACCAACTGCCCAAAGCTTATAAAGAAGCCTGGAGAGGCCAGGAAAACAAACGCATGAGTCTTCCGGATGAACGCCAGGAGATGGTGCAGAAGGATAACTATATGGCAGGTACTTTTCCTTATCAAGCAGTTTATGCAGAAATTTATTTGATGCTGGCACATGTGATTCAATAATGAACGATCACTGTTGAGGACTGTTGTCTCCGTCTAATTAGGACTTCGGTCATTTTGTACGAAGAAGAAATTGGCCGATGATACTTTAGAAGATACCACCAACAAACCTTAGATGGATATTTTATATCTAATAGGAATCACTCTTTTCTGATATTCCTATGGCAAGCTTTCAAACTACCTAAATTTTTAATATAATAAAGACAGATGTGACGTTTGATCCTCTGTCAGAAAAGTGATGGACTAGGTCCGAATCTTTAATGCCATTGATGGTCTTTTGCGACCTAGGCTAAGTAATATTAATATATCTTAAATAACGTTCATTAAGAATGTTAGTGCTATAATAGCCTGTATAGGTTATTGACACCATGGTTAGTATATATTAAGGCCATCAGAATAAAAATAGTAGTTGTTGGTTTTCGACTAAGAAATTGTTTTATTGGTATTAGGAACCAATATCGAGTATGGCAAACTCGGATAAGACAACAGCCAATCGCGCCATTGATGACGCGACGCAGACCAATGATGCTGAAATTGTGAACCTTAGAATTTCCAAAGATGTTCTTCAAACTATGATAGACGCAGCTGTTGGAAAAGCTGTGAAGAAGGCTGTGAAAAAGTTCAAGGAGCCTCAAGCTGCTCGGTCCAAATTTTATCTAGGACCACACTTCCTTACTCTTAAGGAGGATCCCGTTCATGCCTCTGATGCAAAGGATGAACTAAAAAGAAAAAGGGAGGTAGATAACTCCCAGAGTTCTAAGAAAAAGAATAAACAAAAGTCCAATCAGAAACCTGTATGCAAGATTTGCAAGAAGCGCCACTACGGGAAATGCAAGTTTGAGTCTCAGCCTCTACCATGTGGAATTTGCAAATCTAGGAAACATAAAACCCTGGATTGCAAGAAGTTGAAAGATGCAACCTGTTATGGTTGCAACGAGAAGGGGCATATCAAGACCAACTGCCCTAGGAACCAGAAGAAGCCTGAGTAGGCCAAGAGAACAAACGCACGAGTTGTCAGGATGAACGCCCAAGTGATGGGGCAGAATAATAATAATATAATATGTACCTTTCCTTATCAAGCAGTTTAGGTAGAAACTTATTTGATACTGGCACATATAAATATATTATGAATGATAAAGGTTGAGAACTGTTGTCTCCACCTGATTAAGACTCCGGTCATTTAATGCACGGTAGGAAGTGACCGATGTTACGTTAGAAAATGCTCCAACAAATCCTATATTGATATTTAATATCTATTAGAAATCACTCTTTTCTAATACCCTTATAACAAACTTTTGGTTGCATACTTAAGGACTCAATATAGTGATAAAAATCGATTGGTTGCCTTAAGAATCAAGCCCATATTGTGAGTGATAAGAAACCATTAATTATCAAGACTCCTTATGAGACAACCCTCGAAATTACACGTATCCGTACGATTAATCAATATTAAACATAAAAAAATGGTGGAACTGGCCGTCCCCGGAATCGAACCTGGGTCTAGGCCGGCCGCACCCTTTCGCGCGCCTAGCCAACTGAGCTAGGTGCCTAGTTTGTGAAAATTTCCATTCTAATTAAATATAAGCACTTGTACAATAAACTTCCTTATCATTTATCAAATGATAATTTCTGCTAAGTGTCCTGTTTTTATTACGGGCAATAATAAATCTTCATGAACCATAAACTTAGCAAAATTTTTATTATATCCACAAGATATAACTACCAAGGAAACCATAATAACCGATTCTTATAGATCGGCAAGGAATCCTTCCGAAAAATCTAAAGAGCACTCTTTCTTTGCATAGAGTACGACAACATATGTTATTTTAATTATTTTTCTCTTTGTTTTCTATCGCATGCGAATGCCAAACTATGTTTGATAAAAGTGTCATATGAGGATTGGCGTATCCTAGTGTGTCCCATAGATTTTTTCCATGTCTGATCAGCATGGAGGTTTAATACATGGAACCCTAAGATATCCCAATGATCATATTGTACTAAAGTCGACTAGTAGTATTCAAAGAAGATATCCAAAAATGGAAATTTTTTCCCAAGTAAATGTTCCCGATTAAGGAATTCGAGGACTTATAACATAAAGGTGTCACTCATTTGACACGAACAATGATGGATGAACTGGAGCCTGAGATATGGAAAATCTCTGTAGCCTCCTTGCATCTTAATTATCTTCTCAAAAGATGTCCCTGCTTACCTCCTGGAAGGCAGGTAGAATTAAGATTTGTAGCCCGCCGTGGGCTGGAGTATTGTGAAAACTCCCTATTGATTATGGAATAAACGAAACCTTGATTAAGTAGGTTTTAAGACATAGGATAATATCGCCAGACTCAATATTCCGAGAGTTTGATATTGTTAGATAAGAAAGACGGTTCATTTTGCTTATGCATACATTACTGCAATCCTAATTAGGCAACGATTAAGAATTTGCCATCAGCTAACCAAGATCGTCAAATTGTTCGACTAACGACAAGGATTAGCTATTCCTTAATATCAGTTAAGTAATGGTTGGAATAACCATCTCACCTTAAGATAAGCTTCTCTATAATATTTGATATATAAGCATCAAGGCTACTCCCTTGAAGACCTGGTAAAGATGGAATGTTAAACGTCCATTGATAGGACAATAGTTTGGTAAGTCCAAACATTGAGATCTGAAAGTTGCATTATAGACAATCAATAAGATCACGCAAATTCATAATCATCAGTAAGATGCCAGTATACGGCAGAAAATTAAGGATTATGAAAATAGCAAACCTCCTAAATTCTTATTAAGGAATAAGGTTCAACAATAGATATCACCCTGGAAGGGAGTGATGCGGTTTGGTAAGAAAGGCAAGCTAAGCCCGAGATACATAGGACCTTTCGAGGTTATCGAATGTATCAGGTCCGTTGCCTATAAGTTAAACTTATCAGAAGAGCTCAGTGGAATTCACAAGGTGTTCCACATCTGCAATCTGAAAAAGTGCTTCGCTGATGAATCACTGGTATTACCCCATACAGATGTGCATATAGATGAGAGCTTAAAATTTGTTGAAAAACCTTTGTCGATTGAAGATCGACAGGTGAAGAAGCTTCGAAGGAAGCACGAACCTGTTGTAAAGGTCAAATGGGATGCCCGTAGAGGTCCCGAGTACACGTGGGAGGTTGAATCCACGATGAAAGAAAAGTACCCTTACTTATTTCAATAAATCTCGGGTCGAGATTTATTTTAAGGAGGTGAGGATGTAACACCTCGAAAATTCACGTCCTATAATGTGTTGACACGTGTCATAAAGTTTAAACGTGTGAAAGAAATATTATGGAAGGACTAAAGTTGACAAACATGGAAGGTATGTGAATATACGTATTCTAAGTGTCAAGTGTGAATAAATATAATGTATATTAACCCTACACGATGCTCATACCTTCAAACGAATAAATCATGGATCATACGAAGCTAAAAGTGGGAGATTTCAAACTACAGGGACCAAATGTGTCAACATGTTTAAATTATACCTCTGAGTGACCATTTGACAAACCCGAAGCTTTGTAAATATTAATTATGCTCAAGAGAGTGCACCATAAAAATTTCATAAAGTTTCGCTAACGTACGAGAAAGTTATGATCAAATTCGTGTGCGAAGTGTTAAAGCGTAAACGTTGAAAGTTAGGACTTTTCGGGTGACAATAAAGTTACCCGGGGTCTTGGCAAAGTGGGTCTATGTTTTAAGGCCTTACTAGATCAATTATAAGGGTTTACCATGAAAGAAACAAGTGCCTATTCGAGTTTTGAAGGGACAAGGACCAAATCGCAAAAGATAACAAAGCTGAGTTTTTGCAGTCGTCGCGCCACGCGAGGGGTCCCTCGCGTCACGCGAGGGATGCCCAGTTCCTGAAAAAACGGCTGTTGGCTGCAAGGGCTGTTATGCGCGATTTGATCCGATTCTCCACACTTCTCTTGACCCCTAGACACCCCCTAAACACTTAGGGACATGTGTTGAAGGATTATGGTCAGTTGTAGACCCAAGTGTCACCCAATTGTGGTGTGTAATTCACTATAAAAGGCCACCTTATGCAACACAACTCTTCACACCTTCAAGTGCATAACTGATCAATTCTGGAGCTCCCAAGCAGATCCAACTGATCATAAGTCGTGCATAGGACTCTTGTAAGTGTTCTAATCCTTCTTTGTTTAAGTTTAGCTTGTTTAATTAGCTAAAAGTCAAACCGTCGTAATTACGGTTTGACTTCGAGATTAGTCAATAATGGCTCAGTCATATCTCGAATTAGAAGTAGTTATAATTTGGTATTTATGTGGGTAATAAAAACCCCAAAAGGGTTTCCCCTGATCACCACTCTAACTAGTTCAAATGTCGGGTCAAACATGTACTTAAAAAGTCAACAGGATGCTTAAAATGTCATTTATGCATAATTAGCTATCTAGAACATACATAACCTGTTTGATCATTGTTATAACTTAGTAATTAGTGTAAGAACATGTCTAAACATGTTCAACCCGACTATTTCCTGTTTAGACCCGGTTCGGAACCGAAAGTCACATAGTTTGACTTTCACTTTGACTTTCAGTTCTGACGCGTTTAGGCATATTTTAGAAATGCCTCAGAGCTTTAATTGGATTAGGTTACTTGTTAGAACAACCCTCTGTGATGACACACCTTGGTTCACTAGTTATCCAATTAATATGCATATTTCCGTAAATTGCTCATATGTTGACCGTTATGCCCTTATTACCTTAAAACGTGATTTATGAAAATGTAAAAGTGTAGAAACCTTAGTTACTGATATATGAACTTGTATTCAAAGTTTGACATCAGTTTGACTCATAGATTAAGAGTTATGCTCAATATCGCAAAATTAATGCTTTATGTTAATAAAACGGCGTAATTAGCGTATAGCCTAGTTAAGCCGACTTTTTGATATCAAAATTAATACCCACTGATGTAATATATTATTTTGGGATTTTTAAAGATTTTTAATTAATTTTAGGCTGAGCATAACTAGTAGTCGTAGGCTTAATCCGGTAATTGTCGATTTTGCCCTTACGGGCCATAAAATGAGTTGTACTTATCTAAATGACTCGAAACCTTTTGCTACTGATCACATATGTTAAATAAATTATTTTAAGCCTTCTGTAAATATAAAAATATCAGATTTAAGTATCGAACCCGGAAATGGCCTTTAATCGCCTTATTTAGCGTTTTTAACGCATAGTATGTTTTAAAATCATATTGAACATACCCGGGTTGATACCTACTGATATATAAGACAAATTATGATATTTTAACAGTAAGAAAAAGTTGATTAACTCAGACTTCGTTTTTGAGCTTTTCGGCTTATGTGAAATTACCAAAATACCCCTACGGGGCATAGTTTGGTTAAAAATGATAAATTTCACATATATGCCTTAGCCTACTGATTATAACTCATCAAATTGAGTATGTTTATTGTTTACATCAGACCTGTAACTCAGTTAAACATCTAAACGCTTTTACAAACTTTAAAATGACCAAACTACCCCTACGGGGCATAGTTTGTGTTTAAATTAGTTCGGGGCATAATGAAAGACATCCTACTGATGTCCCAACATATTTGAAGCATATTAACTTAGGAAACCTGTATATGGCTCTTACGGATACCCGTTATGCTTATTGCGCGTTCGGTCTGGTTTATGTAACAAGTTTACATAAATTAGCCGAAACGGGTCAAACCTTATCGGTTTAATCTCAAAATCCAGAATGTGTTTGGTTTACCCATATTATACAAGTCTCCAGACTTGTCGGGTCTAAATCACATTCTATTCCGGTCTTCGCTTAATCATGCGTTTTGAACCGTAAACCTTTCCTTAAAAACTAACCGGTCTAAGTTACGACTTAAATAAGACCCGTTAGGAATTTAATAGGTTAATAAAACCTTCGTTCCAGATTAAGAGCCCCAGTAGAAGTACTTGTGCTTGCTGATTAAGATATACGGCTGAGTGTAAATTGCATTGCTAGCTCAGGTAAATACTTTTAACTTATTTTCCCTTATACGGGCTTGGGATACGGTATTATAAAAATACCGCTTGGTCGGGTGTAGAAACCTTTTAATCGGAGATGATTAAATTGCATAATCCCGTTTTAATCTGTATTGATTGATAACAAATAACATTGGGGGTTAATGACCGTGTCCTGGATATCCTTGGCTCATTTTAAAAAGTGAATGGCCACG
>JARYGA010037677.1:0-23513 GCA_030545235.1 Helianthus tuberosus | reverse complement strand
CCATAATCTTCTCTTGATCTTGCAAAATCCTTCTTGATCTTCCTTAGATTACTTAGAGATTATGTTATGTACTTGAGGGAGATTTTAACCAATGGACAAAGCTACAAGATGGTTATAAGTGGAACAAGAACTCATCATCTCACACACCATCCATCTTTCTCCTCTCCCCCTTGCCATTCTCGGCCGCAAACAAGCACACCACCACCACCACTTTCATTCAATCTTCCATCTATTCCATATACTCACAAAGGTGTAAGAAGGTGTCTTATGAAGCTTGGTGGTCTTGGATCTTGAAGGGCCTTCATCATTTGCTATCATCCTCCACATTTGTCATCTTCAACCTCTTGTGTTCTTTCCTAGCCTTGTGCTAGTAGTAAGGCCCTCATAACCCTTTGTTACTTCATAATCTTGATGAACACTAAGGAACATAATCATAAATCTCTAACATAAGCTCATTTACATATGAAATCATGTTGATTTGTGTTTATTTGCCTCTTGATGATTGATGATTTATGTTAGTAATGTTAGACATCATAAGAAACCAACAAGATTATGATTAAACACGTGATCTAGTAAGTTAAGGTGGTAATCTTGTGAAAAACCAAGATCATCATGCTTTATGTCTTTCATGAACTTGAATAATAAAAGTTATTTTCATATGATGATGATCTAAATAAAATACAAGTCTTGTAAGTGGATGATTTCTAAAATAGTTTTCCAAAGAAACCAAGCTAAATCACAAAGATTTACATGAACATTGTTTTAAAAGAACTAATCATATTTCTTGTGTTGAAACAAGTATAAGCATACATTGTTTACAAGAAAAATACAAAAGAATGATTTTTGGAAAAATCATCTAGTAAGTTGTAAACACCTAAATCCTTTAAGAATGAGATTTTTAAAGATGTGAACACACTTTAAAGGGTAACTAAACCTACTAAACACACTACCAAGTTACTACAAGTTTTTATGAAAGTTCAAGTTCATGATTATTATGTAGATAGCTTTGTTTTAGCACTTGGTGAGTGTAGATTAATTGTTGATTGTTTGTGATGATTTTGAAAAGAAAATGACATGTTTTGATAGCATGGACACCTCCATTTTTAGGGGAAACTATGGCAAAATTTTCTAAAAATATAAACACTTAGAAAAATACTTTCTAAACAAATACTTACAAGAGTGTTTTAACTATGGTTTTCAATATAAACTTTGCCATAGATTTTGTAACAAAAATACAAATATTGGAGGCTGGTTTTTATAAATAAAAATGGGTAAATATATATATATATATATATATATATATATATATATATATATATATTAAAGACACTTGTATGAATAATTGTATACTTTGTGCATTAGTTATATTATTTTAGCATTTAAAGTAATATAACTTAACAAAATGCCAAGAATTTACAATCCAAAATAATACCAAACATATCAAGGAATACATATATAAGTTACCCACTTAATATTGTGGAACCGAACGCAAGGACGTAACTTACAAGATATCCCGGATTCTACATTTTGAGCATATTTTTGGTAAATATTATTTTGGATAAGGAATGAAGATATGATTTTTATTATTACAAAGTATATCATATTTTCGACAAGGAGAAGATATATTATTTTTTCGAAGTTAAAATATATTTTCTTGGAATATTTAGAAGATATATGATTTTTGGGAAAAATATATATTTTCTTGAAATACATTATTTTTGGACAAAATAAGTTATATGTATTTTCTAAGTGAGACTTGAAAATATATTATTTTGGAAACTACAAATACGAGAATACGAATACACATACATGAGATACCCCATCCTTGGGAAGAAAATACGAAAATAAATACTTGAGAAGTATTGTCACAAAAATATTGTTTAACAATTATTCCAAAATTAAATATATATTAAAGTTAAAATAATTATTATTTTAACAATTAATTATAACTTGGAATAATATCAAGGACATAAAAGAAACGTAACTCAAAAACGTAAATACTAAGGCAAGGCACGGCCCGTTCGTCTAATAGACCCTAGTACATTGTAGGGAGTCGTGTTTGCTGAGGAGATTTGAGTTACGAGTATCGAAGACGCAAAACAGTGAGTTCATGTCCCCCTTTTCTCTTAACTGTTTTTGGTTTTATAACTCTCGGGGGTGGAATACATGTTACGAATACTTAAACGGTATGAATTGCCTATGAAATGAACTACTAGATCATGTGAGCATAGACTAAATATTGAAATGCCATTAATACTTAATTAGGGACGAAGGTTAGATCTAATGGGTACGGCCGAGCCCCACTCATGGTCCTCATGTGATCACTTGAGTGCTTCGGTGTCCCAGTCGAGGGAAATCGACATAGTTAAGGGAAATTGACATAGTTAAGGTGAATTGACATAGTCGAAGGGAAATTCGACATAGTCGAGGGAAAATCGACAAGGGTATAAGCCTACTCATTTCGAGTGCTCCCTATGTCCTCATATGCCTTAATGTCCTTGTAAAACATTTACTTGGTATGTTCATACACGCTTTTCATACCTGTTTTCAAAGGAGTCTCTCAAAGGTTTACAAGATTACAAGTACTCACACAAAACGCATGAACTCGCTCAACTTTTGTTGATGTTTTCCAAAATTACATGTATTTCAGGTGAAAGGTTGGATCTTGGGCGCGAGTGTTGTTTCTAGAAGTAGACTTAAAGTTTAGATGTCATCCACTTTTGTTGGTTTGTAACCTAGTCGAAGGTTGTGTTTTAAAACTTAAATAACCGGTGTTTGTAATACTCAAATTTTATGAATGGATGAACATCGTTTTAATCATGTAGTTGTTTATTATGATTGAATGCAATGATATTAAACCAGTCACACATCATACGCTTCCGCAAAAGTCAGGGTGTGACACGTTTAAGCTCGGCTCGTTCGAGCTTTATTTCGAGCTAAGCTCGAGTAGCTCGCGAGTAGCTCAGCTCGTTTGCACCCCTACTTGAGAACTAGTGTAAACATAAACAAAACTACCTAAAAAGCTTTAAAAAACACAAAAAAAAAAAAAAATTAAAACTATTTCCAATAAAATCGCGACTTTTCTTTTATATATTTTTTTAAAAATTATTAATAAAAACTCGCGATTTTAATGGAAAAATTTCTTTAATTTTTTTTCGCATTTATTATTGGGGTTTAGCTTAAGGATTGGGAGGGGGAGGGGGGTTTGTTATGTTTTTCTTTCAAGGGTGAGGATGGGGTGGGGGTTTAGGTTTTTTGATGGTGGGGGTGGGGGATTGTTTGTGTTTTATTTATTTATTATTATTTTGTTTGTGTCCACACTAGTTCTTGGGTTCTCTATCTAAATGATAGTTCTCGCATGAACCCTACCCTATATATATACATACATATAGGGTGGGGATCAAGAGTGAACAAAGTTGATTTTGTAAAAAAAACGAACAGCTCCTAGCTATTGGATGAGGAAATCATGATCTTAGGTTTTAAAGGGATTTTTTAACTAATAAAAATCAAAAACCTGATTTAAAATAACTGCTCAAGGGCAGTATCATAATTATTTGTTCTTCTAATCCATTTAAAATAACTGCTCAACGATTGATATGGATACCCTGTTCATGTGTACACATCGGGAAAGTGAAATCCGTTCAATTTAAAGTTTGGTTTAGTTATTGTGTTTGAACAAAGTAGATTGTGTGTAATAGGATTGATTACATACTGTTGCATCATGATTTTTTGTGTAGTTAAGCCAATATCTTAAACTCATGTAGTTTGGCCTTTTCTGGCTCAATCGATTTCATTGTTTATTAAAAAAATGTTTTGTAATGAGGTTTGTATAAAATGGTGTAATCTGTTATCTTAACGGTTGTAATAATACACATGTGTAATTGACAAAAAGTACACATGTGTATTAAAGTTGGACAAACTGAAATGTACTTATATGTATAACATACAAAATATTGCTTTGTACAGTTAGGTGTGCTGTGTAAAACGAACCGATTAGAGGTGTATTTGAAACGCACTAAGTTCGTAACGACTTAAAAACGACGCAGCGGAAAACAAGCCGAAAAAGTTCTTTCTTTACTGAATGTATTTCTTACATGAAGGCTCAAATACGAAATGTTAAACATTAACTAAGATAAATATACATCATTCACTTTGAATTAACACTTTAAGGCGTTACATGATTGAAGCCATGCGACCGATCTATCCGTACAATCCTTGCATTGCGACTTGATCTATGCCGGCTTATCTTCATTGACGATAGAAGAAATCTGTGTAGTACCTGTGGACAATCACATACAAATTAACCATTAGTCATGGATAATATTATATAACAATATTCTTATATAATTAAACATCGAATGACATTCAATAATATAAACTTGATTCCTTTGACTATCCTCTTGAAATTCTCTTGTTCCGAGTTTGACTTCGATGCTTCATGAACCCGGTGTTCGTATACCTGTATTTTATTCCAATCTCAAGGCACCCAATTAGTAACAACAATACTCAAATGTATTGAAGCCATTTCTACGTACATTCATAGCAACTTACATTCATACATGCATATATTCCTACATACTTACATACCACCATATACACCTACTAACATGCATACATTTGTACATACATACATACGAATACTTGTTTGCTACTTACATACACCTGAACTTGTACTAACAGGTCATATACACAACTTTCCATAATATAGGTATTATACAGATTGACATACATATATTTACTCATTCCTATACACGTTTACATGTAGATTTCCTTTGTTAACACGAAGGTAAGTCCATCCTAATACTATCCGGAAGCCCATAACATTCTTCTACATTCAAAACCAACTTAAACAATACATATGAGGCCTTGGAAACCATTAAAGGCAAGTTCCATAACCAAAACAAGCAAAAACAAACAAATCGCCAGCAACATGGGCTCTCGCGGGCCGCGAGAGCCTTGACCACTTCTTTTGCGGGCCGCTACACGCGTCGCGTGACGCGACGGTTATCCTCATTCGTCGTCGCGTAGCGTGACGGTCTCGTTTCAACAGAATGTTCCGTTTTCTTTAGCTGCAGATCCCCAGCTCTTAGAACACAATTCCATAATGCATAAAAATGTGCATTACTTTCATTTTACGTATCCGATTTCCAATCCGTTTCTTCCTACGTGATCGTAATTCGGTCCTCTAACATATGGACTCAAAATCTAATATCCGGACTAAGGAAAATTCTTAAGTTATACTTCTTCGACTTAATATTTAGTTACTAGTTATTTGACCCGTTCGTGCTTTCACCAAACAACTCACTTGTTTATACTCAAAACCCACATGTTAGCGCATTTATAAGAAATTCTATCCATTACCCGATTATATTACCTTTGTCGTAACTTATGCAAATCATACCGAAATGAGTTAACTCTCATTTTGACCCGTTTGGTCGACTTAGCGGAAACCTTCACATCTACATACCCAAATCTTTCTTGACTCCATTATCATACTTAATTAACTAGTACATAACCTTTCTTTAATAAACTAAGGAGTGAATCCGGAAATCACTCACTTGATACTAATACTTGATATCATCATCAAATTTACGTTTCGACACAACTACAAACCTTTATCATGTGAATAATCTCTTTACTACTAAAGAGGGAGTCCGAGAAATACTTACATCGTTCATCCGAATTCACGCATAGCTCCCATGTTTACTTTTGACCCGTGGAACTTCCATGTTTGTATCCATGTTGACATGACTCCTATCTGTACATGCCGTCACATTCATAACACAGTTTGCTTACATGCATTTATTCATTCGGCTATCAAGTCATACAGTATTTGACTTTCGTTAGTTTATTAGTGCACATATAGGATATGTATCATCATGCTTCATTACTAGCGTACATGACACGCAAATTAGCTAGTACATAACACATAAGTTCTTGCATACAAAATTTACCTTCTAACCTTAATCCTATATATAATCCAATCTCATTTTAGATTGCGCCGTTTATTTACATAACAATTACATTCACGCATCATTCATACTTCATACCATGTTTCACAATATATGTATATTATGTTATCCTTATGCATCACAACACTTCCCAATCTATTCAAAACTACATGGATTATCGTTGAGGCATTTTGTCAAACACTTGATGGGCGTACAACATTTTAAGCATCATGTACATGAGTTTTATGCATAACCCATTAGTAAACCACAAAAACTCAATCATTCAACCAATTTCACATGATTCATACATCCTACAACATGATTAGCTAACAATACATTAGTACATAATCATTCATTTATCAAAATTACTCAACTTATACAACTACAAGATTATCATGCTACTTGAACAAGTGGGTTTCTCCTCAAATCTTCAATACATTCAGATTCAAGCATAAGACATCTTCTATATGGTGAATCTAACATATATATACATGTTCAATTTCATAAGATTTCACGGATTGACTAAAACCCACTTCATCAACTATCATTAAAACACATAATTTAACTTACTTGATGTTAGGAACACTTAGGGGATCATAGTTCTTAGATCATGCATTCATTTAGCCCTCAAATTCCTTTCCAATTTGACTGATTTTGTGTTGTTAGGGTTTTGTTCTCCCCCCTTTCTCCTGCTCTTCACGTCGCGTGCACACACACACACATGTGTGTGTTGTGTCTAATTTTTTTTTTATAAAATCAAGTTCTCCTTTTTACAACTATGGTCCCTTAAGTTTGCCATTCATTTTTCTTGCCCCATCATTCATTCTTTATTTGTTTTGGTTAAATATTTTAACTAGGTCAATTAGTCTAATTATTGTATTTCATACTATAGTGTCACGACCCCCGACCCACCCTGGACGGAATCGGGTGCCGTGAACAGTCCAGCGGTACCGGTGATTATTTTGAAAACGTTGCAGCGGACTTTTATCAGGACCGTGAGTTAGGAAAAATATCAGAGTTTAGAAAACACCGGATTTTATTTATTAAATAGATGGGATAAACCCATGTTTTGCAATGGTAGCTTTAATAAAGATAAATTTGATTACATAAAACAATATTTCTTATTTTAATTAATAAATAAGCCACTTCTTGATGCCTTTCAGTGCCGTATCCATCTTTTACTCCCATCTACTGTAATTACCTGAAAAGTGTTTTAAAAAGGTTTTGTCAGCGGGAAATACTGAGTGAATCATTCTATTTAATAAAACGACACGTTTGTTATAATTTACAGTATTAAGGAAGATTACAATGTTTCTGATATCAAACCAAATACCCACAGTATTTTGTCACTCGACCCATTGGCCCATTCGTCCAATGATGTCTGTGACTATGGTCATATCACCCATTGGCTGCCCCAATGGTGAAGATTATCAAGTAATGTATACAAAACCCCACATACCGGCTGTAATATGGTGATTACATAAACTTAATCCCTGTAATTATAACTTTGAAATAAATAGGGTTTTGTAAAGTAATTTGATAAAAAGAGAATGACTCACAAACTGTGAGAAAAGGAGAATGACTCACAAACTGTGAGAAAAGGAGAATGACTCACAAACTGTGAGAAAAGGAGAATGACTCACATTATAATCATGCAGATTCATACGGACAAAGTTCAGTCTACAGATAGGCCTTGATATATTGCAGATTTATACAGGCAGAGTCTAGCCTACTGATTAGCCTTTTTATCCTAAGTTTAATAACAAGCACACAATTCTGGGTTAGTAATCAATCCAGCATTTACGATAACTCACGAGATCAACCATCACAACGAACGACAAAGTGTGATACTTTATCCATCGAATTAACGATGATCCATCGAATTAACGACGAACGACAAAGTACGATACTTAAACATCCATCGATTTAACGACAAATGACAAAGTATATGTCACACCCCCAAAATCCACATGCGGAATACCACCGCTTGGAGGCGTGACTGACCAGGATCCAGCCACCAATTATACTGAGTATTGGTTAAGAGTAAGAATGTTCATCAACCAAAATGGTTAGTAAGCATTAAGGTGTAATAGTTTAAGTTCAAATGACATTTTAAGTAAGTAGCGGAAGCACAAGCCAAATAGTTTCGAAACAAAGTTCATAGTTCAAGATTATTTAGAACCCAACACATGGGTTTAGACGACCACTACACTTCCCAAGCTGCAAGCTCCTGAATCACTGGGTACCTGCAAAGCATGCAGTAGGGTATCAACAAAAATTGTTGGCGAGTCCACGTGTTGTCCAGTTTTTAATTATCAAAAACTTGTTTCACCAGTTAATTAATCCGTTTATACATGCGATGGGGAGCTACCCCATAAGTAAGCGACTAAACTGTTTTTTTTTTACAATACCGAATACTATTCATCCGTACGTTTCCGTAGAGTGCCCCGTTTGTCAATGTTCTATCATCATTGACGGTTGCCAGAGTACATTAGTTCACGCCCGATCCCATACGCGGGCACGGTGTGAGGTTGGTGAGACCTAAATAGCGCTATCAACTAATAACCCGTTCGCCTGACCCCGGCGACTAATCGGTATTAAGAGTGAGGACTTGAGTGATAGAGTTTTGTTTAGTGTTGCTTGTTGCATCTAGTATAAACAGTAATTAACCAAAGGTCCCATTTAAGGGGAGAGAAGTAGGTTTGTATCCCTTACGAGGGGATAGCGTTGATTTAAGCTTCCGTTTCCCAACCACCGGGAATGCATGCTTTATTAGTTGTGAACTCACCTTGGGTTGCTCGGTAGATTATTTACTTGGTCAATCACGTTGGTCACCACGTCCTAGCATGGTTACCAATATAGGTCAAGTTGGGGAACAAGTATTCACGTATAATCTATACATAGCTAACACATAGCATACATAACACATGATCATCCAGCAAGTTATCGGGCCTATTCTAAAACGTAGCAGTTAAACAGTAACGTCTACACCTTTTATACAAGTCATAAGTGTTAATGGGTCTTATCCGATCATACTAACAGTTAACAGAATCACGGAACTCTCAATGGAACGGTATGCATAGTCCACACATGTTTGGCCCAATAACGGAGACAAGCAGCCCATTCGAGGTACGGTGGTCTCGACCCGAGAACGTGCGGTCTCGAGTCGCAACCACGAGATTTCGAGTAATGCCGGTACGAGTCGCAACCGGGCGGTCTCGAGTCGTCATGGTTTAGTTCCGAGTCGCAACCACTTAGTCTCGAGTCGCAACCGGACGGTCTCGAGTTGTCATGGTTTAGTTCCGAGTCGCAACCACTTAGTCTCGAGTCGCAACCGGACGGTCTCGAGTTGTCATGGTTTAGTTCCGAGTCGCAACCACTTAGTCTCGAGTCGCAACCGGACGGTCTCGAGTTGTCATGGTTTAGTCTCGAGTCGCAACCTCGGATACGTGCACAAGAATCCTTCTAGAACCTCTGATGTACTAACCAATGAGATTGCAATTTCATGATAACATGTACTATCCAACCAGAATGTTTAAACATGTTTTATTGTCTAAATGCAATTCAAAATAGATCAAACAAAGCATATTTCAAATGTTTTCATGACATTCATGTTGTTCTTAGGGTTTTCTTTATAACATGATTATTCAAACAATCCTATCCTAACATATACTCAAATCAGCATCATCGATTTCCTGAATCTAATATACATATCAAACACATAATTTTTCATATATTCATAACAACATTCAAGCATATTCAACACATACACATCATATGTTCATCCTACATAACCTTGTAAGTTATCTAACAATTTTCCCATTAAAACATGAACATATTTATCATTTATCACATATTTCATCCATCATTTATCATCCAATTATCTTATCACTTTGTATTCATAAATCATCATTTTTGGCCAAACAACTAAAAGGAAACTAACCGGCTAGATGAAAGAGTATGAGGGATTGATGGACTAAGTTCCGAGTGGTGATCTCAAGCTAATCCGAGATGATCCGAGAGCCCCTTTTGTTGTCGCCGGTTTGATCCGAGAGAGGGAGAGGAGAGGAGGTGAGCTTGATTGTTAGGGTTTTGTTGAGAGGGTGAGGGAGAGTGTGTGGGAGTGAGTGAATGAGGAATTGTTGCAAATGGTGAAAAGTGGCAAAGTTGACCCCTCTTGTGGGTTTTATATCCGGACCGGCTTGGTGCACCCTAGTGGGTTTCCGAGCGGCATGGCCCAACCGGCCCAATCGCTTCACTGTTTACTCGAGACCAAGCGGTCTCGAGTCGGGCTCGTGGTCTCGATTCACTTATATATATATAACTACGTATATAATATTTACACATTATCGTTACACAGCACCTCAAGATAAATCACGACTTTCATTTAATATTATGTACACGCAAGTTAATATACACAGATTGCTCGGGAAAACCCAAAGTGTCACATTATCCCCAAGTTTTAAGAACTTTCGTCCCGAAAGTTAAAGCAGCCACTGACAAGCTAGTAAAAGTGAGAGCGTTTCAACGGGGTGTCACATCATCCCCCCGTTAGTTTGGAATTTCGTCCCGAAATTCAGTTGTAGCTTCAGTGCTGAGGGTTTCATTTGGGAACAGCTGGGGATACTTGCGCTTCATCTGGTCTTCCCGCTCCCAGGTAAACTCTGGGCCACGGCGTGAGTTCCAACGAACTCGCACGAGGGGTATCTGGCTACGTTTGAGGGTTTTGATCTCACGATCCGTGATCTCAACCGGTTCCTCAGTAAAGTGTAGCTGTTCGTCAATAGTAAGTTCCTTGTAAGGAATGACGAGTGTTTCATCTGACAGGCACTTCTTCAGATTAGACACGTGGAAGACGTTGTGCACAGCACTCAGTTCTTCAGGCAGATTCAATCTGTAAGCGGCCATACCGATCTTTTCGGTAACTTCAAAGGGTCCGACATATCTTGGATTAAGCTTGCCCCGTTTTCCAAAACGAACCACACCCTTCCAGGGTGAGACCTTAAGTAGAGCCCGCTCACCAACCTGGAACTCTAGTGGTTTCCTATCCTTATCCGCGTATCTCTTCTGACGGTCACGAGCTGCCGCCATGCGTTGCCTAATCTGGGTAATCTTTTCGGTAGTGTCAACTACATGTTCCGGGCCTGTGATCTGGCTGTCACCAACCTCCGCCCAGCAGAGAGGCGATCGACATTTACGACCGTACAATGCCTCAAAGGGTGCCGCCTGAATGCTGGTGTGGTAGCTGTTGTTGTAGGAGAATTCCACTAACGGTAGGTGCTTCTCCCAATTCTTGCCAAAATCGATCACACATGCCCTAAGCATGTCTTCGAGGGTTTGGATGGTGCGTTCCGATTGCCCATCCGTTTGCGGATGATAAGCGGTGCTCATGTCTAAACGCGAGCCAAAAGATTTGTGCATAGCTTGCCACAATTCAGAAGTAAAACGTGCATCTCGATCAGAAATAATAGAGGTAGGCACTCCGTGCTTCGAAACCACTTCTTTTAAGTATACCTCTGCTAGGGTGGAGAACTTGTCTGTTTCTTTGATAGCCAAAAAGTGTGCAGACTTAGTTAAGCGATCCACGATCACCCAAATGGTGTCATTTCCGCGTTGAGACCTAGGCAGGCCAGTAACAAAATCCATGGAAGTTGCTATGTGGGCTTTCATGCCAGGCCACCAATAGGTAGTCCTTAAGTCGTGGTACATCTTATCTGAACCCGGATGTACTGAGTAACGGGACTTATGGGCTTCATCCATCACAAGGTCACGTAAATTTCCATAAAGCGGAACCCATATGCGTCCGGCTACGTGGTAAGCACCGTCTTCTTTTTGTTCCAATCGTTGTCTCGATCCTCGTAGGGACTCAGCCCTGATGTTCTCGGCTTTCAATGCTTCAACCTGAGCATTTCGAATTTGATTAGGGAGGTTCGAGTGGATAGTGAGCTGTAAGGCACGAACACGCTTGGGTTTGGTCTCCTTTCTGCTGAGGGCATCGGCTACCACATTAGCCTTGCCTGGGTGATATTTGATTGCACACTCGTAGTCATTTAGGAGTTCGACCCATCGGCGTTGCCGCATATTCAACTCCTTTTGTCCCATTATGTGCTGGAGACTCTTGTGATCAGTGTAAATCGTGCACTTGGTGCCGTACAAGTAGTGTCTCCAAAGCTTGAGCGCGAAGACCACAACTCCGAATTCTAAGTCATGCGTCGTGTAGTTCCGTTCGTGGGTCTTGAGTTGTCGCGAAGCGTAAGCAATAACCTTCTCGCGTTGCATCAGCACGCAACCAAGCCCTTGAATAGAAGCATCGCAGTAAACAACAAAGTCGTCGGTACCTTCAGGTAAGGAAAGAATCGGAGCACTACAAAGATTTTTCTTTAGTTCCTGGAAGGCAGATTCCTGAGCATCACTCCATTTGTAAGCAACACCCTTCTGAGTGAGTGTCGTAAGTGGTTGAGCGATCTTAGAGAATCCCTTGATAAATCTTCGATAGTATCCTGCCAATCCCAAGAATTGGCGAACTTCGGTCGGAGTCTTGGGTACAGGCCAATTCTTAATGGACTCAATCTTAGCAGGGTCAACATGAATCCCTTCCTGATTGACGATGTGCCCAAGGAAATGGACTTCTCTAAGCCAGAAATCACATTTCGAGAATTTGGCATACAGTTGCTCATTGCGAAGAAGCTCGAGAATGAGACGCAGGTGTCGTTCATGCTCCTCTTGGCTCTTCGAGTAGATTAAGATGTCATCGATAAACACAATTACGAACTTGTCGAGGTAGGGTTTGCATACTCGGTTCATGAGATCCATAAAGATCGCAGGGGCGTTGGTCATTCCGAAAGGCATAACAAGGAATTCGTAGTGAGCATAGCGGGTTCTGAAAGCAGTCTTAGAGATGTCCTCATCACGGACTCTCAGCTGGTGATAACCCGATCGCAGATCGATCTTGGAATAATAGCTCGACCCTTGCAGCTGGTCGAACAGGTCGTCGATACGGGGAAGTGGATAACGATTCTTGATGGTAACCTTATTAAGTTCGCGGTAGTCAATGCACATTCGGAATGAGCCATCTTTCTTTTTGACGAAGAGCACTGGGGCTCCCCAGGGTGATGAACTAGGACGGATAAAACCTTTGTCCAAAAGTTCTTGTAGCTGAGTAGAGAGTTCCTTGAGTTCTGCAGGAGCTAGGCGATAAGGTGCACGAGCTATAGGTGCTGCTCCGGGAGTTAGCTCGATTTGGAATTCGACCTGACGGTGAGGAGGGAGTCCAGGTAGTTCCTCCGGGAATACCTCGGGATAGTCGCGTACAACTGGAAAATCTTCAATCCTGTTTTCCTTTTTCTGTGTGTCAGCCACGAGTGCTAAGATAGCGGTGTGTCCCTTTCGTAGACACTTCTGGGCCTTTAAGAATGAAATGATGCCTGTGACTTCTCCGCTCTTGTCGCCTTGAACTATAAGAGGTTTGCCAGGGGGACGGGGAATCCGAATAGCTTTCTCTTGGCAGAGGATTTCAGCTCGATGTTTGGATAACCAATCCATACCAATGATGACGTCGAAGCTTCCAAGAATGATGGAGAAGAGATCGATACAGAAGGTCTGACCAGACAACTCTAATTTGCAGTTACGAATTATGTGTGAGGCCTCGAGGTTTCTACCATTAGCTATTTCAACGGTGTGCTTAGAGCTTAGCGGCGTAAGAGTGAGTTTAAGTTTCTTACTAATACGTAGGGATACATAACTAGCATCTGCTCCGGAATCAAATAGCATGGAAACATAACGATCATTAAGTAGGAACTTACCCGCCACAACGTTGGGGTCATTCCTTGCTTCCCCAGCTCCAATCACAAAAGCCCTTCCTCTAGCACCATTTCCAGCATTGTTGTTATTGTTCCCAACACCCTGATTGTTGTTGTTTTGATTCAGTTCAGGGCAATCCTTTCGCATGTGCCCCGTTGCTCCACACTTGAAGCATCCACGGTTGTTTCCTTGTTGCTGCTGTTGCTGTGGTTGTTGCTGATTCTGCCTAGCTGGGAACTGGCTTCGGCAGTCTTTGGCTTCGTGCCCCATCTTGTTGCATCGCTGACATTGACCTTTGCCACATGGCCCACTGTGATGTCGGTTACATTTGTTACACTTAGGGTGGTTTCCTCGATAGCCACCCTGTTGCTGAGGGCCCTTGTTGCTTTCAGTCTTCCTTTGTTGAACTGGGGCCTGAGTGGGGTTAGCATCCTTTCCCTGACTTCCATCCCACTTTCGTTTGTTATCGCCAGAAGTTCCAGCAGTAGCACCGATCCTCTTGGGCAGCTTGCCCTCTTCCACAGCCTGATTGGTGAGTTTGTGAGCAAGACGAACCACGGGCTGTATGGTATTGAGGTTGGCTGAGGTCACATGACTTCTGATTTCAGGGACCAAGCCTTTGATGTACAATTCAATCCTTCGGTACATAGGTCGGGACATGTTTGGGCAAAGTGCAGCATAGTCGTTGGACTGCTTAGTGTAGGTCTCAATCTCTAATCCAACCATCTTGAGCGCGTAGTACTCGTTCTCGAGTTTGTGGATGTCATCCCTGTGACTGTCACACCCCAACCAATGGCGGAAACATCGGGATGAGACGAAGTGTGAAGATTGCTAGAGACATCATAACGCTATTTGTGACAATATTTAATAAACCGATTTCATTGCATAAAGTGATTGTCAACATTACAAGAAATTCAAATACAACAAGTTCGAAGAAGTACATAACAACATAAGAAAAATTGATACAACATATTAAACCTAACGTCTATATGTGTATCTAGGCATCAATGCTACTTCTTTTCATAGTACCATCATCATCAACCTGTAACATGTTTAAAAATACAATTCAATGCAAAAGCAATGGCGAGTATACAAGTTTGGTACATACATAGCAAAAGATAAGTTTTGAACAATTCCTCATAATAAGCATGTGATCCAAGATATCCACTAAATATGGCATGTGTCTAACATATCAAACCAAGAAACGCAATATGCTCATGACATTACCCCAAGTTTCGGGGGGTCGTTAATCCTATAGCGCTACATATGTCAAGGTTTGGCTCGTACGAAGTTAATGATAAGTTCTACACATAAGTCTCACCCAAATTTATGTATCAAGCAATCACGTATACAAGCATATTAGTAGAAATGTTCATGTGTTTAAGCAAAATGTTCATGTGCAAGTTTGTGATAAGTAAACATGTTACACCCCAAAAGTGGTAAAAGTAAAAGGGGAAAATACGAGTATACTCACGGTTTTGCAAGTCTTGAACTTGAGAATCCGAGAGTGTGTTGGTGGTTGGATTAGCTAAGTTGGAGCACCTTGTCCTTCTACACAAAGGAACAAAGTGTATGAGTTTGGCGTTTAACGGAAGATTCGGAGTTTTAACATATCACAAGGTAAAATAAAGTATGCTACGGAAAATAATCATCTTTTTAACTTAGTAACCCTTGTATGACACTATGTAACCACTAGGGTTAAAATGTTTTCATGGGTAGTACGCCCATTAGAATCATACTTGGTGTTCTAGGTCTTTAGATGATATTCTACTTACTTTAACATATAAACACGAGTTTAACATTAAAGGTTCGAATGAGCGTATATACGTATATAGGGTAAGTATATTATTAGGTCCAATGATTCAAGTAGGAGGTAGAGGATTAAATCCCCATTTAGGTACCTCAAGTTTATCATATAAGTCATGTACGGGGTAGGAAGGACGAGCTTCCATTTAGGAACCCCTTGTATGTTCACCACTACACTTGATGTAAAAACAACCAAGGAGGGTCAAGAACTAAGGTATGTACAATAATATAACAAGCTATTCTAAGAGAAATCATCAAACCATGTGAGGATTTTATGTTGGAACAACCCAAGTTGCTCCATAATCACTCTACATCAAAGCACAAGCTTGAACATGATTTGTGGGTTAAATACCCTAAACAAAACATAATTATTTGAGGTTTTAACCTCTGATTTATAATGTCTCAACCTTGTTTTTTAAGCCTAACCAACCATGGGAGAGGTTGTAAGCATTGGGACATAGGTATGAGATGTGTTTGACACAAGTTGTATGAGTTTAAGTAAACTTTGAAGAACATAAACCAAAACAGAAAGTTTGTGGATGATTTCAGGGGATTTCCGGGTCTGATTTCTCCAAGGAGAAGTCAAGGAATCATACCCTATGATTATCCAAACAAGTAGGAAGAAGAATCAAGTGATTTGGTTAAGAAATGAGCAAGATATGCTCACTTTAGTGCAAGGGTATGTGTTTACCCGAAAATGCAGATTCTTGCAAGAACTAGAGAGTATTTTGGAGAGTTTTGAGTGTTGTGAAAGTGTAAAATGGTGTGAAGAAGGGTTGTATTTATAATGGTGAAGTTTGGTGGTGATTGGAGGTGTTTAGAGGTGGAAGGAAGGTGATTGGGGAGTAGAATGAGTGTGGGATTCGTGCCAAAACGCGTCTGATTGAAGCAGATTACATTTTCGCGTAACAGAGGTCTAATGCGGCCCGCATTAGGTATCCCTTAAGTCAAAGCGGGCCGCCCGGGGGCTGGCTTATCAGACATAAACTTTCAAAAATGACATTTTAGTCCCTGAAGTTGTTTAATTGATGATTTAAGGACTTTCAAGGGCCATTCTTGTCATATAAGCATATTTTAGGGTAAGTTCAAGCACGAGAAGTATAAACCAAGTATAATTAAGTGTAAAGTATTATAATCAAGTGTCGTTTATGTTCAAAGTACGTATCTTGCATAAGTTTCATGTATTTACAATTTTGGCACACAGTTTCCAAGAATTGTGAATAAGTATCATTTGTTCCACGAAATTGAATGTTTGAGCATGTATAACGTATATGTAACATGTAATTAACAAAATGCGAGTTTCATTCATGATCTAAGTCTCGGATTTTACAACGGTTTACAAGGAAAGAACGATTACAAGAATACAAAGTTTCCAAAAATGAAATACGAACAAAACTTTCTATAAAGGGAAAGTACAAAAGAGTCGGGTGTTACAGTCTCCCCTCCTTTTGGGAATTTCGTCCCGAAATTGAAGAAGACTTAGGAAACAGGTGTGGATACTTTTCCTTCATGTGACTCTTGAGTTCCCAAGTGTATTCGGCGCCACGTTTACCTTCCCATCGAATCTTGACGATAGGAATTTTGCTGCGCCTCAATAACTTGACCTTTTGATCCACGACTTCGACGGGTTTCTCCACAAAATGCAAAGTGTCGTTTATCTGGAGGTCTTCGAGGGGAACTTGAAGTCTTTCCTCGGCGTGACACTTCTTTAGATTGGAAACATGGAAGACGGGATGTACATTGTTGAGCTCCTCAGGCAGATCCAGTTTATACGCCACCGTGCCAATCCTTTCAAGAACCTTGAAAGGTCCCACATAGCGTGGTGCGAGTTTTCCCCTCCTACCAAATCGAACTACGCCTCTCCAAGGGGATACCTTGAGAAGTACTAAGTCTCCTGCCTCGAATTCCATGTGTTTGCGATCTTTGTCAGCGTAAACCTTTTGTCGTTCCCTGGCTTTTAGTAAGTTGTCTCGAACCTGTAAAATCTTGTCCGTTGCTTCTTGTATAAGCTCGGGACCAGAGAGTTGAGAGTCACCAACCTCATGCCAACCACTAGGCGAACGGCACTTGCGACCATACAATGCTTCGAAAGGTGCCATTTTAATACACGAGTGATAACTGTTATTGTACGAGAATTCGACCAAGGGCAAGTGTCTATCCCAGTTACCACCAAAATCTAATACGCATGAACGAAGCATATCCTCTAAGGTTTGGATAGTACGCTCGGTTTGACCGTCTGTTTGAGGATGGAAAGCGGTGCTAAGGTTGAGAGCAGTACCCATAGCAGATTGAAAGGTTTGCCAAAGACGAGACGTAAAACGAGCATCACGGTCGGAAATGATGTCTAAGGGTGTACCGTGACGACAAATGATTTCATCCGTGTAGATTCGGGCCAATTTCTCGACCTTATAATCTTCACGAATGGGAAGGAAGTGGGCAGATTTGGTCAATCGATCTATGATCACCCAAATACTATCGTAACCAGAAGAAGTACGGGGGAGCTTGGTGATAAAATCCATGGCAATGTTCTCCCACTTCCACATAGGAATTATTGGCTGTTCAAGTAAGCCAGAGGGGCGTTGATGTTCAGCTTTTACCCTTGAGCACGTGAGGCATTTTGCAACGTATGAGGCGATATCTCTCTTCATCCCAGGCCACCAATAGGATGTACGCATATCGTGGTACATCTTGTCAGCTCCAGGGTGAACAAAATACCTTGTTTTGTGTGCCTCATCCATGAGAAAGTCTCGAAGGTTTTCGCGATTTGGGATCCAGACACGATTGAGGTAGTATAAGATACCATCGGATTTAGACACGAGTTCATGTTCCTTAGCGCCATGTACCTCTGCCGCGAAGTTTCCTTCGTTAACGGAGGCATATTGAGCTTTACGTATGCGGCATTGAAGATCGTTAACCATTTGATGACAGCGAATACCCATTACATGAGTTTTACGACTAAGGGCGTCGGCTACTACGTTCGCCTTGCCTGGATGGTATTTGATTTCACAATCGTAGTCGTTTAACAATTCTACCCAACGGCGTTGACGCATGTTCAGTTCTTTTTGATCGAAGATGTGTTGTAGGCTCCTATGGTCGGTGAAGACCACACACTTAGTACCATAAAGGTAGTGTCGCCAAATCTTCAATGCAAAAACCACTGCGCCAAGTTCAAGGCCGTGAGTAGTGTAGTTCTTCTCATGTATTTTGAGTTGCCTTGACGCGTAAGCGATGACTTTGTCTCGTTGCATAAGCACACAACCTAGGCCGAGGCGGGAGGCATCGCAATACACGACAAAGTCGTCGTTCCCATCAGGAAGTGTGAGGATAGGAGCGTTGCAAAGCATGTCCTTGAGCATTTGAAAAGACTCCTCTTGCTTGGAACCCCAAACAAAAGGTTCCCCTTTTTGAGTCAAGGAGGTTAAGGGGACGGCGATTTTCGAAAAGTTGGAGATGAAGCGACGATAGTAACCAGCAAGACCAAGAAACGAACGAATTTCAGATGGAGATGTAGGTGTGACCCAATTTTTCACAGCTTCGATTTTAGCGGGGTCGACGTGTATACCAAGTTCGTTGACAGTATGACCAAGGAATTGAACCTCTTTTAGCCAGAATTCGCATTTGGAGAATTTGGCGTACAGACGTTCAGCACGAAGAAGTTCGAGAATAAGACGTAAGTGTTGTTTGTGCTCTTCTTGTGTCTTGGAATAGATGAGAATATCGTCAATGAAAACGATCACGAAACGGTCCAAATACGCTTTGCACACGCGGTTCATCAAGTCCATGAACACCGCAGGCGCGTTGGTCAAACCAAAGGGCATGACCACGAATTCGTAGTGACCATAACGTGTACGGAAGGCGGTTTTAGGCACATCTTCTTCGAGGACTCGAAGTTGGTGATACCCAGAACGAAGATCGATTTTTGAAAAGCAGGTTGCGCCTTGCAACTGGTCGAAGAGGTCGTCGATACGTGGAAGAGGGTATCGGTTTTTTATGGTAAGTTTGTTGAGCTCGCGATAGTCAATGCACATTCGGAATGACCCATCTTTCTTTTTGACGAACAGAACGGGAGCGCCCCAAGGAGAAGTACTAGGGCGTATAAAGCCTTTATCAAGAAGCTCTTGAAGTTGACTTGAGAGCTCTTGCATCTCAGAGGGTGCTAAACGATAAGGAGATTTAGCGACAGGCGTTGCGCCAGGCACTAAATCGATTCGAAAGTCGACAGGACGAGCAGGGGGCGGACCAGGAAGGTCATCGGGAAAAACATCAGGGAAGTCACGTACAACGGGGACGTCGCTTATGCTTGGGCCTTTGTCCCTCTTTTTCACAATGTGGGCGAGAAAGGCGAAGGTACCCTTGCGTAAGCATTTGTTTGCCTTGGTACACGACATAAGCTTAAGGCCTTGAGAAGGCTTTTCGCCATAGACGTGTAGAGAGTCACCGTTTGGGAGAGGTAGGCGAACAAACTTCTCCGAACAGACAACTTCAGCACGGACTCGCCTAAGCCAGTCCATGCCTACTATGACGTCGAAACTACCCATTTGCATAGGTATGAGATCGATTGAAAACGTATGATCGTTAAGGATCAAAGAACAATTGGAGAGGACGGAATCAACGGCGACGGTTTTGCCATTAGCGACTTCGACGGCGAAAGATTGTGGTAACTTAGAGCGTTTACACTTGAGCAAAGACTCGAATTCTAACGACACAAAACTTTTATCGGCACCGGTATCAAATAGGCATGAAGCATAAACATGGTTAACAAGAAACGTACCAGTAATGACATCGTTCGCATTCTGCGCCTGAGCAGTAGTGAGAAGAAAAGCTCGTCCTCTAGCGGGTGGTAGGGCCTGTTGCTGCTGCTGTTGTTGTGGCTGGGGTTGTTGTTGGGGTTGTTGATGTCGAGGCTGCTGTGGTTGGTATCGCCGAGGGCAGACGTTGGCCATATGTTTGGTATCGCCACAAATGAAGCATGCTCGCGCAGGAGCGACTTGATCTGATGTCATGCGGCAGTATGGCGCTGTATGCCCATTTCGGCCACACTTGTCGCACTTTCGACATTGAGCGTTTGGAGGGTGATGATATTGGAATTTTCCACACTTAGGTAGCGTCCCAACATAACCCTTGTGTGGGGCTTCCTCGTTGGCATTAGCGGGTACGGTTTGTAGGGGTTGTGGGTTTGGCGGAGTGACAACCGCACAATTTTGGCTAGAAGCCTTCCGCTTCCTGCCTTGGTTTCTCCTGGATGATTGGGAAGATACAGGTTCATCGGTAGTAGAGTCGACTGTAGCCTGACGTGCACTCTTCGTTGAAACCTTGTCAAAGGTTCCATGAAGAACGCAGTTGTTGTTAAGTTCGGTGGCTATGCGAAAAGCATCTTCTAAGGTTTGGGGGTTGGCAGAGGCAAGGTGGTTGGTCAGGGAAGGTGCAACACAACGCGTGAATTTGGCTATGGACTTGGGGATAGTCTCAACTTGTCCAGGACAAAGGACACTAAGCTGCTTAAAGCGCGTGATCAGACCATCTATATCGCTCCCCTTCTGAGCAAGGTTCCAAAATTCGTTCTCCAATTTCTGGATTTCGTGGGGAGGACAGAAATGGTCTTTCATGAGTTGTTTGAGATCATCCCAAGGCATAGCGTGTGCAACCTCGTTGCCCCTCTTGTTGCGTTCTGTTGTCCACCATTCGAGTGCCTTTTCACGGAACACCCCAGTTGCGTTCAAGGTTCTTAGTTCATCAGGGCAGCCACTTTGCAGGAAGGTAAGCTCGATTGCATCGATCCAGTTCATCATGGCGGTAGCGCCATTTTTGCCAGTAAACTCCAAGGGTTTACAAGCCATGAATTGCTTAAACTGGAAGGCTGATTTGGGTTTGTCTGCCTTTGAGTCGACAGAGTCATGTGGCGAATCGGTGTTTGTTTGAATCTTGCTAACAACATCGGGTAGGACCTTAGCAAATTGTTTGGCCATGAATCTCATGCAATCCTTTTGTGACATGGTTTTGGAAGTTGAACCCTTCTTTGACTTGCTTTTCTTGGAAACGCTAGTCGACATCTAGAAGATTGAAAGAGAAGGAAAGGATGAGACTTTGATCATGAATTAAAAGTAAGGTTTTTGCATGTAAAAGCATGTAATTGTTCATGTATCATGTAAGTTCACATAAAGCATAAGTTTTCCAACATGTATTCAACAAGCATAACACGTATGATTTGCGTAAAAGATGTAAATTTAGTTTGTTCACGAGGATTATTATTGTTCTTGGTTGCGATGACGTGCAAAACGAGTTTAAAAAAATTTGAAATGAAGAATGCTCAAGTATAAAATCACATATAAATTGAGATACATAAAAGAGAGGCTCAATAAAACATTGGATTGTTTCGGGTAGAGAAACGTCGACTATTCCAAAGTGGGTCGAAAGTCCTTTCGAATTAGAGAAAACGTGCTTTGGCCTATAGGTAAGATACTCTCGTCGAGGAGCGATTAACGGTATCTTACCCTTCCAGTTACTACACGTCTCTAATCGATCAAACAATCGGGACTTTGGCGAGATCGAAAATCGAGGAGTGGGACTTAATCGACAAGGTGCGGGTTTCACCCCTAACTTGAAGATTTCGTACCCTAAATGTGGTTGGTACTTGTCGGGTCAAAATAAAATTTCAACACTTTGACAAGGGTCCACTAGAGTTGAAAAGGAAATTACCATTAAGTTGTGGATTTCACTCCTAGCTTAATGGTGAAATTTCGTGCAAAAATAGATCAAGGTAGAATGAGAGTCGTTTACCAAATTGTGGGTTTCACGCCTATTTTGGTAAGGTCGTCTCGTTTGTGTTACAAGAGTATACAAATAATCAAAAGTGTCTTTGTGTTAGCCTTAGGAAAGGCATGTAAATTTAACAACAAGAAGTGTAGCTAGGAAGCATGAAAGGTAGAATGCATAAGTTTTAAACAACAAATAAGAGACAAAGTTCCTAAAACTATAGACTAGGGCAAAAGCATGGCAATTTTCTTAATTCCCTATAGTTATGGCTCTGATACCAATCTGTCACACCCCAACCAATGGCGGAAACATCGGGATGAGACGAAGTGTGAAGATTGCTAGAGACATCATAACGCTATTTGTGACAATATTTAATAAACCGATTTCATTGCATAAAGTGATTGTCAACATTACAAGAAATTCAAATACAACAAGTTCGAAGAAGTACATAAGAAAAATTGATACAACATATTAAACCTAACGTCTATATGTGTATCTAGGCATCAACGCTACTTCTTTTCATAGTACCATCATCATCAACCTGTAACATGTTTAAAAATACAATTCAATGCAAAAGCAATGGCGAGTATACAAGTTTGGTACATACATAGCAAAAGATAAGTTTTGAACAATTCCTCATAATAAGCATGTGATCCAAGATATCCACTAAATATGGCATGTGTCTAACATATCAAACCAAGAAACGCAATATGCTCATGACATTACCCCAAGTTTCGGGCGGGTCGTTAATCCTATAGCGCTACATATGTCAAGGTTTGGCTCGTACGAAGTTAATGATAAGTTCTACACATAAGTCTCACCCAAATTTATGTATCAAGCAATCACGTATACAAGCATATTAGTAGAAATGTTCATGTGTTTAAGCAAAATGTTCATGTGCAAGTTTGTGATAAGTAAACATGTTACACCCCAAAAGTGGTAAAAGTAAAAGGGGAAAATACGAGTATACTCACGGTTTTGCAAGTCTTGAACTTGAGAATCCGAGAGTGTGTTGGTGGTTGGATTAGCTAAGTTGGAGCACCTTGTCCTTCTACACAAAGGAACAAAGTGTATGAGTTTGGCGTTTAACGGAAGATTCGGAGTTTTAACATATCACAAGGTAAAATAAAGTATGCTACGGAAAATAATCATCTTTTTAACTTAGTAACCCTTGTATGACACTATGTAACCACTAGGGTTAAA